>LOEQ01007254.1:49239-64507 GCA_001685075.1 Bramus lutescens | reverse complement strand
GGGAGGAGGGGAGGAGGTGGAAATTTTTAATAATAATAATAAATAAATAAATAAATAAAATGAAATTTAAAAGAATATTTTGATAATGGAGTTAAACAATTAGAGACCAAAAGAAAAAAATGAAAGAGACACATTTTAGATAAATGAGAAAATTAAAGATAGCAATAACTGAAGTGTTTGATTTAGAGAGAGAGTGAGAGAGAGAGAGAGAAAGAGAGAGAGAGATACTTCAGTCCCTAAGTAGAAGTTGTTAACTATAATGCAATGTTACATTGACAGCTTTCTTTTTTCTTTTTTTTTCTTTTTTTGTCCAATATCTTTCTATTACTTTTAAGTCTGTTCCAGATTCCCTATGGAAGAAACTTTTCAGAAAAAAAAGCACGAAAAATGCATTTACATTGTTATATGCATTAGTCTTAGCCAACTCTTTATATTTTGTAACTGTTTAAGCAACAAGGCAATGAGAAAACTGTGATTTCCAGTTGGTATTTGAATAAATATTTTAATTGAATTTTGTACTCTAAAAATTATTTTTGATATTATGCTGTAATTGTTATATTTACTACACCTTTAAATCCTAAATTCTATGCCACTGTTTTTTTTTTCCTGCTTCTCTCTATTTTTCCCTTCCCTTGTTATTATGGCTTTCGAGTAACAGGTTGTTTCCTCAAATAAGAGTATGATGGTGAAGCAAACTGCCACCTACAGATATAAAGTTGTAGAATATTCTGCATAAACTTATTTTTCAAGGCACTAATGAAATTATGAAGGATTTTTTTTCCTTTTTTTCAAGCCTAACACACTACGTTAATTCTTTCTGACTAAGCACCCATATACCATTGTCTCTTGGATTTCTAAGGAACAAGAACATTGCTTGGAGTCCTAAACTGTATACAGTTCAATCATTTAGCTTGCAGAGAAAACTCTTAATTTCTTCCTTGCAATTTTTTTCTGAACAAAAAAATGATAGAAGTAGCAATAAAGAATTATAAATGCAACTTATGCCAGATAATATAGAATAAATATAAATTAGACATCACTCAGCAAGAGCTATACAACACATGCAGAAAGCACAGGGTAGCTTGCTTTAGAGGCAGAACCATCCTCATGATACTGACTCTGAGCTTCCTATATCACATATCAAAATAGAGCCAGTATGCTATTTGGAATTCATTTATAATACTTGGAGAAATATCCCTCAAGGTAAGAAAGACTCAATTTTTCATTTCTGACATGATAAAACAGAAGGCTATCTGAAAGACTAAGATGACATGCAAACTAATGGAAACTCAAGGGGAAGTACTGAATTGGGAAGTAGGCAAATCTCACGCTTCTGACAGCAACTATAGATTTTTTTTTAATCTGGTAATCTCTAATTTTTTTTTAGACTTGCAAAGAATGAGCTTTGGGATAATTGTAAGATTTCCCTTAGATACATATTTTTCATTGCTGAGCAATGGAAAATAAGGGACTCTTTCAGAATAAAGGAGAAAGGTGAAGATAAACAAATAAATATTAATGCTAGATTTGACATTGTTCAAAGTCCATCACAGAAAGTAGTACTGCTACATTAGCATGGCAAATTTAGATAAGAGAGGTGGTGGTGTTCAGGCCAGTTTTTGTTACAAGTCTGTTTGTGGAATATTAAAATATGTGTTGTCACTTTTTTATTTGTCATAAAAATGCAATTGATAAAATATGATTATGAAACAGTGGGTAAAGGCTTAAAATGTTTACCGTTATCTGTAAAATTAGTAAAAGAACAATTCACCTTTATAATACTGATTTCGTCATAATGAGTTTGTTTTATGCAATTTACATATATTGTTATTTGGTAGTGAGGATATCTATGCTGTGTGTTTACATACACAAGAGTGTGAGGTATCTTTTCCCATATGGTAATGAAAGAAGGATGCTGAGATTGTGCCTCAATCAATCCTCAGCTTATTGTCTTGAGACAGGATTCAGTAGTTGACTGGAAGCTGGCTGTTTCGGCTAGACTGGCCTGGCAGCATTTTCTTAACCCATGTCTGCCTCTGACATCTGCTAGTAAGAATACAGACACAGTACCTGACGCGTTAATAGGTGCTATGTGTTCAGATAGAGATTCTACTGTATACCCTGGACATACTCTTACACACTAAGACATCTGTAGTCCAGGAATAAGTATTGCAGTGGGAAGCATTTTATTGTAAACTTCCTAAATCAAAAATATTCATTTGATTTTTTACACAATATATTTTGATTATATCTTTTATTTCTTCAACTTCTCCAAGAATTTCTCCCACCTCTCTACCCATTCTTAAAAAAATCAAAACGAAAAAGAAAAAAAACAGTGAAAGAAATGAATAAACAAAACAAACAACCAAAAAAGCATACAGAGTTCTTTTTCAGTTGGCCAGCCACTCCGAGAAGGGGTGCTGCCCTGGAACCAATCGATGTATACAGTGGAATGCCGTTGGAGAAATTGATTTCCTTTTCTCAGCATTTATCAATTGCATACAGCTTTTGCTTGGCTATAGGTGTGACTCTGTGTCCATTTCATCTTTTAAGTGTTTTCATTTTTTTCTAGTTCAAACCTTCTGCAGGTCTTTTCAGGGCTGTCACTGTATCTGAGAGTTTTCTTTCATCTTATGACCTTTATGTCATCCTTCATCTCCGGCTCTTACAACCTTTCTGTCTCCTCTTCTGCATAGATTCCTGAACCTTGAAGAGTTATGTAGAGTTGAGTTCTCCAAAGTATTTTGGTTTTTGTAAATTTAAGATTTTCTTTTCCATCCTTTTATGCCATGATCATTTAGAGCCATGAATCCCAAATCTCAACCTTCCTAATGCTGTGACCCTTAACAGTACTGTAGGAAATCTCAAGTGGGTGTTCAATAGCCCCTTAAGATAAAAGAGATCATCTAGAGTTTTTGTTCTCACCCTCCCTAATGCTGAAACCCTGTAATACAGTTACTCATGTTGTGGTGACACCAACCATAAAGTCATTTCTGTAGCTACTTCATAACTGTAATCTTGCTACTGTTATGAATCATATCGTAAATATCTGATGTGTGACCATTGTGAAACTGCTGTTTAGCTGCACCCCCAAAGGGGTCATGACCCACAGGTGAGAACCATTGATTTAGAGCCCAATTTTATTGTTTTTTTCTGTCTCTATTAGAATGTGTCCATTGATAAATAGCATGCTATGTTTAAAAGCTTTCTTTTCTGCCCTTTCCATGGACCAAGGAAATCATTTGCTGAAGGGACACACACACACACACACACACACACACACACACACTGCTTTATTCTGTTTTAGTATTATTTAACTGAAGCAATTTGATTTGGTGAGTCAGTCTGAGACTAGTTCAGTAGTTGTGAAAACAACAGGCAGTCTGGACTAATATCAAACCTATAATGATCTTAGACAGCGAGAGTCTTAGTTTTCCTGCTGCTTTGATGAAAAATGTCCTAGCAAAAGAAACTTGCGGAACAAAGAGTTTATTTTTGCTCAAAGTTTGAGTACTAGGGCAGTCATGACAAAGAAAGAATATCAGGAAGCCTGTGAGTCGTCAGTCACACCATATCCAGAGTTAAGGAGCAGGAAATATTGAACCCTCTGCCACACCTTGTTCCCCCTTCTCATGTAATCCAGAATTTTCCTGCCCTGATATTCTCCATGCCTCATTCAAAGCACCTGTGATGTATTATATCATATCATCTTTGCTCTATAGCCTGCTCCAGAGAAACTTGGGAATCCATGCTCACAGTCTTTTTGTTCACAATATCACAATGCCTAGGAAATAGTGACAGATTCTATGTCCATAAACTGATAAATGTACAATGGACATCTGCTTCATATACACAAGGGAATGTCATTCTGCAATAAAGTAAATGTCATTCTTAGGTTCATAGGTAAGTAGATGGAGCTAAATGAATGATATTACCTGGACCTAAAATGACAAATGTTTCATACTCCTTCTCATTTATAAATGCTAGTTTTGAATATTTAGATTTGTGTGTTAAAATTGAAGTACCCATAGATTGTAGGAACGTAGTAAGAAACATAATGTAAGGATATTTTATGACTTCTCCTGTATTCATTTTTAAATACATGGTTTTGTTATTACAGTCTCCTTAATAATAAAAAATTCAAACATGTCATAGACATGAGCTGAAAGGACCTTACAGATATATTATTTAATACAGCATAAGAGCCCCAGTTTTCTCTAGTCCTCAAAAGATATGAGTTTAAGTACCAGAGAGATGACTCAAAAGTTTAGAGCACATACTACCTTTGAAACATCCTTATATAACAAAAAAATTCCTAAAGGAAATGCCAGAAATATCTCTATAGAAAATGCTATGTTCAAAATCTAATGCTATTTTATTAAACAAAATTTAAAATATTGTTTCAAATAAAATAAAAATTTTATATTATATAATTTGAGAAATTTTAGGTATTTTTTAAATAAAACAGCAAAATAGCTATGTAATTATGCTTTCCTATCATAAAAAACACAAGGTATTGTAATTCTTAAGGAATATGATGTTTATAATTTAATTTTGAAAAGAAAATATCAGTATGGATGTTTATCTTATATTTTTATCAATTGTATGTTAGAGAAAAGGTTCTCTTTGAAAATATAAACAAACTGTATTAAAATTTTGAAAATGGAAATAAATGAACAAATGCAAACTTTTGTTTATGACTATATGCGTATCTATATGTACATGTATTACATGATAATAAGGATTAAACCCAAGTTTTGTGATTGCTACGCTCACTATCTACAGCTGAACTATACCACCACTTCAGCTTTTGTTATTCTTCTCATTTCTTTATGTTTTTGTTTTTGTGTTTGTGACCATGTCTGACTTTGTATAAACTTGAACTTGAGATTCGTTGGCCATCTGAGTGCCAATGTTAAACAAATATATGGCCACATATGATTTCTAGCCCAATTTTAATTGAAGTATGGTCTCTTTGATTAGAAAAGATAGGACGAAATGGAAAAGAAAGTGGTATAGAAGAGCGGACAGAAAATCTGCACTAGATATTTCCTGTTAAGGATGACTCACTGGGTAAAACAATTGCTGCCTGTCTGGATGACATGAGTTCTTCTCTGACTGAAGTCAGGAGACATTCATTCACCTATTATAACTTCAGCTCCAAAAGATCAACACCCACTTCTGGCCACTTTGTGTGCCTATTCATATAGGTGCTTTCACAGACAAACACATATAGGAATTAAAAAGTAATAAAAAATAAAATCAGTAAATAATATAAAAGGCTATTTCAATAACTATTGTTCTTACTAAGATATGTATTTATTTTAAATTTGTATACTTAAAAGGTTTACCATAGTCAAATTGTTAAATACCACAACAAAATCTAATTACTTTTATACAACCATTATTTACCAAGCATTTTTGATAGAAATTTCACATAAATTTTGGTGCAATTAAATTTTTCTTGGACCATCAGCCCAAAATCTTGACCCTGAGATGTATTATTAATTATGAATGCTCAGCCTTAGCTTAGTCTTGTTTCTAGCTCAATTTTTTTAAACTTAAATTAACCCATTTTATGTGCTGCCCTGAGACTTTTTTTGTTTTTTTAATTTTTTGGAACCTTAACTGTCCATCCTGCTTTCTGGCTTCCTTGGTGTCTGACTAACTAGCTTCTTGCTGGTCCTTGGTTCCCCTTTTCTCTCTGGTCATCATTCTCACCTATCCCTCTTCTGCCTACTTATTGGCCATTCAGCATTTTATTAGACCAATAAGGTGTCTTAGGCAGGCAGTGTAAAACAACAACACATCTTTACATAATTAAACACATGCAACATAAACAATTGCAACACATCATTACACAGTTAAACCCATATTCTATTCCACAACATTTGGGTGAACTCAGTACTGCTCTGAGGAAAAAAAAAAGTTTACCATAGTTTTCAAAGGAAGAAAAAAAAACAAATTTTAATCCTTGGTAAGAGAGTTTCTCAAATCCCTTGAAGAAGGTTCATTTCTCCTTGAGTGAATACAATGGGAAATGAGATTGCAAACATAAGTAGTCCCTAAAAAGGAAAAAAAAATAATGTATGTGAATACTCAAATGGTGTTGTGTTTAGGTGAAGTTTCTGTAGTAGAGAAATACCCAGGCAGTTTTTATTTTGCTGAAAATACTATGCAGGTTATGAGTCAAAGCTAAAATACTTAAAGGACAGCAGAGTCTAGAGAACTATGAGGTTAAAAATGAAGTAGGAAGGTGGTATGATTCTGAAGAGAGAAGATGCTACAGGGCAGTTTCTATGGCCAGAAGTTTGGTGACCCTGAAACATTCATATGGAAATTCTCATCTCAAGATGATGATATCAAAAATGAGGTATTAGGAAATCTGTCCTAAGTACAGAGCCCTCTTGAATATTATTTATGTCCTTTTACAATGGTATATCCAAAATTAGACAGTGAACCTTATTCAGTCTTCAAACCCATCTGCATAATAGTCATGAATTCCTCACTTGCAGACAGTGAGAAATGACTGTTTGCTGTTCACAAGCAATCCAGTTTACTGTGTTTCCAGTATAGCATACTAAGTGAACTAAAACATAAAGTGACCTTCAATCTTGCATGTGCATTTAAGAGTGTAAGAAAGGCCCAATAAGGAGAAACTCCTGGTTAAGAAAACAGAATCTCTCACTTGCATAAGATCTGACAGTCCAAAGGTGCCTGTTGATAGACCTGGCCGGGAGACCACAGAGGAAGGCAGTCTCACCTTAAGTATGCTAAAGAGATATTTCCCTTTAACAGGACACAGTACTTCCCATTCTCAGAATTTCTCCTTTGAGTACAGTCCCCAGGAGCTGCTATGATGTTTCCTAGAGTCATCTAGTCATGTTTAGTTTCATTTTTCCTAGGACAAAGCATGAAGTTACAGCTTTATTTTTTCCTTTTCTTGTTATCATTTTTAGGTTGCTGGAAAAAGCCTAATTATGCCATTTCTGATACCTTGTTCTTCCTACTCTATTTCTCCAGATCCCCTACCTTCCCATCTACCATTCCACCATCCCAGCTAAGTGGCTGCTTCTCTGCCTCTTGTCTGCCTTCCATTTTGGCTTATTTAAGTCAGGGCCTCCATCCCCTTCTCTCCTCCACTCTTCTCAACTATTGAGATTTACAGTTTGCTTCCCCTCAGGTTATTTTTCTCTAAACTCCAATGAAAGTGTCTTTGAGTTTACCTTTGTATACATTTTTAATTTTTTTTATTAGTGAGATTAAAAACCCAAGAAATGACCCTGGATTTTCCTGTATCACATGCAGTGTTAATTTGCAAAACTTCTTTCTTCTTATTTTTAAAAGTTATCATAGTTTTGAGAAAAATAATTGATTTGTGTTATCTGTATCAGTCATGTGATAGAAGCAGAAGATTAAGGGCAAACTGGAGAATAATAAACTTTAATATCAATTTTCACTGTGCAGGCTTGGACAGCTTTGGTTAAACACAAATGTTGATTGAAACAAAATTCTTCAAATGTAGACTTTACTGAATTCCCAGTAAAATAAATTCTTAATTTTGTATAATTCAATTTAATAAGTGTGATATTTGCTTTTTTCCTTTTGGTATAGTTAGATAATATTACTCAGCTGTTCAACACTAGGATGACTGTTGCTATGACTCATATTTACACTCAGTTGTGTTCAAGTAAAAGGTGAATTACAAATGTATGTGGGACTTGTCAATCAATGGAAGCGTCTTAAGAAAAAACTGTTTTTTTTTTCTGAGTAGAAATTCTTCCTTAAATATATACTGTTAGTTCTTCCACAGTCTCTAGCCCACCAGTTCCACATAATTTGAGGTCTTCACCTTTACAATAACCATATAGGTCAAATCTGTGAAAGAAATCCTAGTGTGATTCGTCCCTCTCATCTGTCCTGTTTTTATGTAAAACCCTGAGTAAAATGGCCATTAATAATTAGGCTGTTCAATGAAGGCAACGCAAACCCAAAATATAAAAAAGAGTTCTCATATATAAAATTAATCTATCCCACACAGCACCATCAATTCACTCCAGCAAGGAATCAGGCTTCTCTCCTTTGCTTGTTTTACAGGGTTCTAGCTAGCCATCAAAATTCTGAGCTAAGGTAAAGAAACAAATCACTACATGGTTTGGAGAGAACTGGCCACATAAAAGAAATTTTCCTGCCTTTTGACATTTATAAAGGTCAAAAGTTTACAATCCTGCAATTATTTTGCATTTGAAAATGATGGATTTGAAGGTAAATTCGAATTCACTCTAATAACAACCGACATTTAGACCTGGTAGTTCTGCAGTTATCAAAGTTTTGCCAGCTTCCCTGCAACCCAATTCAAACTTATTAACTTTGACAAAGATAGGTTTTGCATGACTATTTAATGAGTGAAAATCAAGGAATAAGTGATTCAATGAATTTGAATTCTATGATAGTTTCTCTTTAATATGCTTTACACCAAATAGTCAGCCTAAGTAATTTTGGCAAATGGAAAAGATTGTCCATCACTGCCCCCCAAAACATAATCATACAAATTAAGGGAGGAAGAACTAGAGAAAGTCACTTAACAAAACCTATTTGACTCTGAGAAACTTGAAGAATAAGTTACATATATAACCAAGTCCCCTAAATACTGGCAATCTTTTCTATGAGAGCATAAACGACAGTTTGATGTTTGCTGTGGAGCTCTGTCCTCTAGACCAGAGTGGTCTGTTGTAGGCAGACGTGATTCCCAGAAAGAAAGATTCTCACAACATTGGACCTTATTCCACTTTGACCTTTTCCCTGAACATTCTTTAAAGGAAGGGCTTAAGAATAAAAAAGAGGGAGAGGCTGTTTTGTACATTTAAAAACAATAGGCATGTGGATGCCAGAGATTCTTGTTTTAGTTAGAACTTTCGATTGTTGTGATGAAACACCACGACCAGTAAGTAAGTTGGAGAGTAAAGGGTTGACTATGCTTAAGCCTCCAAATCACCATTCATCTCAAATCAGAACAAGAACATGGAAGGAATCTGGAGGCAAGAGTTAATATGGAGGTAAAGGAGAATACTACTTATGGCTTATTCCTCATGCATCGCTCAGCCTGCTCTTATTTATTTATTTGTTTGTTTGTTTGTTTGTTTGTTTGTTTTATATCCTGACCTAAGTTTTTCTTTCCTTCTCTCCTTCCAGTCCTATTTTGCACCCTGACCTCAGTTTCTCTTACCTTCTCTCCTTCCAGTCCTCTCCCTATCTTCCCTCTATCCCATCCTCCCATCCATTCCTCCTCTGCTTCTGTTCAGGAAAGGGCAGGCCTTCCTTGGATATTAAAAAACATGGAATATCAAGCAGCAGTATGACTAAGCATCTCCTCATCCATATATTAAGGCTGAGTAAGGTGACTCTTACGAGGAGTAGAGTCCCAATAGCCAGCAAAAGAGTCAGAGACAGCCCCTGCTCCACTGAAAGGAGTCCCACAAGAAGACCAAGCTACAACTGTAATGTATATGCAGAGGGCCTGGGTCAGTCCTGTGTGGGCTCCCTGCTTGTGGATTCAATCTCTCTGAGCCCCTTTTGCACAGGTTAATTGATTCTGTTGGTTTTCTTGTATTTCCTTGACACTTTGGCTTATCAAATCCTTCCCTCCCATCTCTTTTCCAGAATTTCTTGATCTCTGCTTAATATTTGGTTGTGAGTCTGCATCTGTTTCCATCAGCTGCTGGATGAAGCCTCTCTAACGTCAACTGGGTTAGGCATCAATCTATGAGTATAGCAAGATATTCATTACATTGGTGTATTTGGTGGGGTGTAGGGAAGATGGCTAACTTAATATCAGCCTGACACAAACCAAAGTCTAAATGAGGAAATGGAAACCTCAACTGATAAAATGCCCCCACCAGATTTGACTGTGGTCTATTTTCTTGACTGATGATTGATGTTCGAAGACCCAACCTCACTGTAATGCTCTAGTACCATCCCAGCACTTCTGGTCCTGAGTGCTATAAGGAAGCAGTTGAGTAAAGCCAGTAAGAACCCTCCATGGTCTCTGGTTCAGTTCCTGCCTACCAGATTCCTGACTTGACTTCCTGCTTTGACTTCTTTTGATGAATAAGTGTCATTTGGAAGCGTAAGTTAAATAAATTCTTCACCCTATCTGTTTTTGATCATGATGATCACGGTAATAGAAATCCTATCTAAGGGAAGAGAGAGTATATCTGACTTACAGGTCACAGATCATCACTAGAGATGCCCTATAATGAACTCAAGTCAGAACCTGGAGGCAGGAACCAAAGCAGAGCCCTTTGAGGAATGGAATATTGCATTACTGACTTCTTCCTCCTACTTGTTCACAGTCAGCTTTCTTCAAATAATATTTTTCCCACCAGTTTTCTTTCTTTTCCTTTTTTTTCCTAATAGATGCAGGTGCATAATGTTTTCTTGGTTAGTTGTGAAAGTAACCATTGGACAGAGCTCCAGGAGTCCTGTCAAAGAGAAGGAGGAGCAATAATATGAGCAAAGACATCAAGATGGGAATCCCACAGAAAAAGCTGACCCA
Source organism: Bramus lutescens (assembly GCA_001685075.1). Classification (NCBI taxonomy): domain Eukaryota; kingdom Metazoa; phylum Chordata; class Mammalia; order Rodentia; family Cricetidae; genus Bramus; species Bramus lutescens. Next base: position 53,952 of record LOEQ01007254.1, on the reverse strand, counting down.
AACTAGTGGGAGCTCACTTACTCAGTACTGACAACCATGCAGCCTGCATAAGACCTATCTAACCCCAACTCTCCCTGGAAGCAGGTGGCAGTGGATGACTTGGACAGTTTGTGTGGTCACTGACAGTGGTACCAGGAGCAATCCCTAATGAACGATATAGCTTTTTTGAGCCCATTTCCTAGGAAGAAATATTTTGCTCAGCCTAGACACGAGGGGGATGACCTTGGTCCTGCCTCAACTTGGTGATGTGACATAAATCCTTGACTCCCTTACCCTTGCCTTAACTTACTTGCCTTACCCTCTGAGAGGAACAGATGGGGGTGGGATGAGGGGAAGGTGAGGAAGCAGGAGGCGAGGGAGGAAGAGATTGGATTAGTATGTAAAATAAAATAAAAACATTGACATATTTTTTCCAGTCAGGTTTGGTTTTATCCCAGGTCTCCAAGTCATCCAGCCCCTGGGTCCTGGTGCTTCAGGCAGTGTCAGAGGTGTGTTTACTCTCCTGGCATCAGTTTTAGACTAGATGGGTCATTGTTTGGCTACTCCCTCAATCTCTAGGCCACCTTTACCCCAGCACATCTCATAGGCAGGACAGACTATAGGCTGAAGGCTATGTGGATGGGTTGGTATCCCATTCCCTCACCTTGAAGTAAGAGCACTAGCCCAGAGATGTTCGCCTCCCACACATTGATTAGCTGGGCCCTTTCTGATGAACCACCAGTTGAGAAAATGACCTACTGTCTGATGTGATGGAGGCAATTTCTCAGTTTATGTAACCCTCCTCTTATTTTTGTAAAGTTGAGATAAAACTACGCAGCATAATTTTTAGAATACTTTCTAATCTACTTCTGCTTCAATAGACTTACCCATCAACATTTGTGGGATAATAGTTTGATGTACTTATTTATACAAAAGTCTGTGAGTGGTCATGTTTCCTGAAAATTGAACAAAAGCTGCTGTAGCTTATGTGTATCCTTGTATTCTTAAAATTATCACTAGGCTTCTTATAATATTGCACACAATTATGTGAATATTTGTTAGTGTTTATTGTGAGGGAAAAATTACAGGAAAAATTAAGCTTGTGATTGGTTCAGATGCAATATATTTTTCCATATATTCTTATTAGTTGTGGCAGGAAACGGAATGCTGAAATCAGATTTAAGCAGCTGCTTATACTTAGGAAAACCAAGTCATAAGCCTTAACTGAACTTCAATAACACTTATAGAAGCAGTAGTCACACACCTCTAAGATATAGAGCTGTGACCTTTCCGTTTATTGATAATTCTCCAAATGATCAGAGAGAATTCTGATTGGGCAATAAAAGTATTAATTTAATAAAATTGCATTTCAAAGGCCACACAGAAAACAAAAGCAATGAGATTTGAGACAATAGCAGGCAAAAGAGAAACTGAAGAAATTTGGTTTAAATTTAATTTAATCAGAAATATCACTTGAATATAAAGGTCACCGTTTGACTTGGAATTTCATTTCTAATTTGTTCTTTAGTTCTAAAACAGTGTAACTAGGAGCTCTATGGAATATCTTGGCTTTAAATGTCAACTATAAGCATACACGAGATATATATATATATATATTCATGTATAGTTCTGAACGGTAAGTTAGGTATGTGGAAGATAGTCTGTTCTTATAATAAGATCATCTAGCTGTGTAATTCTTGGTGAGTAAATCAAAACCTCTAGTTCTTTGAATTTTCAATTCTACCATATGGAGTGAGATATATATCTCATATATTACAATGATTAAATTATTCGCAAAGAGCACATCACTATTATTTCTATGCACATTATCGGCATATACAATAAAATATTTTAGGATATTTCATCAGGTAGAATAATTTCCTGTAATTCAAGTATGTCATGATCTTAAAAAGAGTAAATCATAGCTTTATGATTGCTAGAAGGAAAGATATTATTATAGGAAAAAATATAATGGGCACAACTATAGAGAGCAAAATAAATGTTATAGGGCTTTTATAAATTTTAAATGATGATATGAATATATAGAAAATTTTGTACTCTTATAGCTTCAGTTCAGAAAAAAACAATTTGAATTTTATGTAGACTCAATCAAGTCAGTAAATAATTATTATCTAAATTTATTTCTATAAAATTAATTTATGTGCATGAACATGTCCATATATGGACACATCAAACTATCTGAGATTACAAAACATCATTTATTGATAACAAAACCACGAAGTATAAAAAAGGTGCATATAGAGGTACATATTAAAATATTAAAATAAATTAGTAAGTTTAAGTGAAGGAGAAATATCCATTGTTTACAAGAGACAAAGAATTTAGATATTCTGTTATATTTTTTATTACTTGAATTGTCTTTCAATTTAAATATATTTGATAATATTTTGACAATTTCCTCTTCCAAATCCTTCAAGATTGTCTCCCCTATACAATGTGTATTTTGTCAATTATATTTTAAATAAACACTGATTGGTCAGTAACCAGGCAGAGAATATAGGCAGGACAACCAGACAGGAAGTAGAGGTGGGACAATGAGAAGATGAGAATTCTGGGAAGAAGCAAGCTTATTCAGCAATCCTAACCCAGCCGCAGAAGAAGCAAGATGTGACTGCCTTGCTGAATAAGGTACCAACCCATGTGGCTAGCATGCACAAGAATAATGGGCTAATATATGTTATAAGAGTTAATAAGAAGCCTGAGTCAATGGGCCAATCAGTTTATAACTAATACAGACCTCTGTGTGATTTTTTTGGGACTTAACGACTGCAGGAACCGGGCATGACAGAAACCTCAGTCAATAAGTGGTGCCCAAAGGGAGGACAACTGCATCCATATAAAGCCTGAGAGAGCTTGGGAAGTAATTCTAGACAGAAAAGCGTAGAGTTAAGCATGAATTATTGATAGCAGCATTATCTCAAGTAGACTCTGTTGCTAGAGGCAAGTGCTCTCATTTAAGAGAGGCTTCCTGACTCAGCTTTAACTGTAAAACTTTGCAGATTAAGGGGTTCTGCCATGAAATACTTAAATGGTGTTGATGAAGAGATGACTGTATGCTTTCTGATGGTGGCAGGGACCTTGAAATGCCATAGAGTTGTGGCAATAAACATCGTTCCAGTTGGTACCTTCTACATGAGGCTGGACTCTCAGAAAGCTAAAAAAAAAAAGGGGGCTGGATCCAGCAGTCAAAGCCACAGCTTTAAACCCACCCATATAGTTTAGCAAATTATAGACTCATGTGGTGAGAAAAAGAGAGAAACATACAGTAAAGATAGATTCAAAGACGGAAAAAAAAACCTCTAAATGTTTTACAGTGTGTTAAAAATACATGCAAGCTTGGGAGAGAAAATAAAAAGGTTAAAGTCCTTTAAAAAAAATAAGAGAGTAGTTGGTGGCACACACCTTTAATCCCAACACTTGGAAAACAGAGACAGGCACACCTCTATGAATTCAAGACTTGGTGGCTCATGCCTTTAATCCCAACACTTGGGAGGCAGAGGCAGGCAGATCTCTGTGAGTTCAAGGACAGCCTGGTCTACAGTGTGAGTTAGAGGACAAAAATACATAGATAAACCCTGTCTCAAAAAGCCAAAAATTAAAAATAAAAAATAGACATTAAAATAAAAAGAGCAATGTAAAGGTGAAAAATACACAGAGAATCTGAATATTGTATGTTATTATGTTCTTTTTAAATTGCTTGACAGCTGAGGAAGGAGCAACAGCTGCTAAAAGACATTTAAATATAAATGCTACTAGATTAACAAAACATGAATATTTTGTAAATGCCTTTACTTCAAAATTGAAGTCAAAAGGAATGTTACTTTGGAGAAGAGGTTTTGCTTTGGTTTCCACAGAAACCGAGAGGTATGGATTCATTCTGAATTAAGAAAAATCAGATTTGACCAAGGAAGACTACCTGAGAAATTTCTGGTAGGAACAGATGGTCCAGATGTCTGAGTTCTTCATCCAGAACAGATTCAAGATGCTGCCTGAGACGATCAAGCCTCACAGACTACTGCAGTCAGGATCATAATTCTAAATTTTCTTCAGGTCCCCATAAGATTATTAGCATCGCCAACCAGCAAAAAGTAGCCTGGAAATTTACGCACACATTCCCAAAAAACAGACTACAAGTATTTTCCTTTGTTTAGAATGTTGGTTACAAGTTGTTATGGCTAATGGTCAGGAGAAAAGCTAAACAAATGATATTAGATTCAGAGTTCTTGGTTTTTGTTTTGTTTTGTTTTTTAAAGAGGGGGAAGTGGTGTGGGACAATGGTCCGTATTTTGTCAATTATATTTTAAATAAACACTGATTGGCCAGTAGCCAGGCAGGAAGTATAGGTGGGACAATGAGAAAAGGAGAATTCTGGAAAGAATAAAGCTTATTAGACATTCATGACCCAGCCACAGAAGGAGCAAGATGTGACTGTTTCACTGAATAAGGTTCCGAGCCACGAGGCTAGCAAAGACAGGAATAATGGGCTAATATAAGTAATAAGAGTTAAAAAGAAGCCCGAGTTAATGGGCCAATAAGTTTATAACTAATTTAGACCTTTATGTGATTTCTTTGGGACTTAATGACTACCGGATCCAGGTAGGACAGAAACCTCAGTCAACACACTCAAGTTTAGTTTTTCTCTAAAATTGGTCCCTTAACTAAGATATCTACTTCCCTGCTCCCATAACCATCCTTCCTTTATCCCAACCGTCC
>LOEQ01007254.1:3898-29469 GCA_001685075.1 Bramus lutescens | reverse complement strand
TATCAACAGGCCAAGGCAGTTTCTTTATTCATTAATGGTAATCACAGCACACAGAGGGGACACCCACATCAATCTGCCTATACCGTCTGTTCTCAACTGGAGACTGGAGTAAGTTCCCTAGAAAACACAAAATCTCTACCTGTCTAAGAAGTTTTGTCCATATTATTGGGTCCCTTTAATCCTACCTATCCCAAATTTCCAAAAATCTTCTCAGAATCCTCCCTAAGTTCACTAATCTCCTCTTGTATTTTAGTTGTTTACTGCTCTGATGGTTGAAAGCTTCCTTTGGGAAGATGTCTAAAGCAAATTAGGGTTGATCATATTTATTCTTTACTTTGGCAATCATGATCTTTCACTGCCTGCTGGCCAGTAGTAAAACAAATGAACAAATAGATATATTAGTTGTCTGTGATTAGAGCAAACAAGTCCCAGTGATAGGAGCCACTAAAATGGAACACAGAATGTTAGATGGGCTGAATAAGAAACTCCTTTCTGTAGAATTGTTAATTTAACTAAGATCAATAAGACACAAGGTGTGAGTTGTGAAATAAGGGAAATACATTTTTGTCAAATAGCAGATGGCTGTAGTTAGATGCACTTGTGTTTAGATTTTCTGTTTTGTTCTGTCGATCTATGCACCTGTTTATATGCCAGTAACATACTGTTTTTATTACTATAATTCTCTAATATAATCTTAATCCCAGTCTTGTAATCACTTCATAATTGTTTTGGATCATAATTACTTCAAGTATCTAGGGTCTATTTTGCTTCCATATGAATTTTAGGATTTTTTCATATTTTTGTAAGCAATGCCATGTGGTTTTGATTGGAATTGCATTGAATTAATTCATATTAACTTGCTTAACATATAGTCTATACCTAAACATTTGAGTGTTTGGAAAAAATTGCATGGCCACAAAACCCAATATTATTTGCTATCTGACACCCTGTAGATTACAATATCACATACAATGGATTTAGATTAAGTAAATTTATTCTTTCGCATAACAACAACAGAGTTTGCCACATTGACCATAAAAGACAGGGGGTTTGTTTGTTTTTCGATGTTTGTTTTTGAATCAGATATACCATTCACTGATTGGCATAATTATGATAATTGAGAAGGTTTATCATGCATGGTTCTTAGTATTACGAAATTGAAAATACTGTGTTAAATAATTCTTGGAAATTCTTCTAACATGAATATGTGTTTCGTAGAGCATATGGTTCTCCTATGAAATCATTTATTACACCTGTGTTTCTTATAAGGTTGTTATGCTTGTTCCTAAATAATCTGAATGGTGAGTAATATATTCATAAATAGATAATGAAACTATTGACATTTGAATTATTCATTGAAGTCTACAGTGCCAAATAAATAAGTGAATAACATTAAATTTTTAATATTCTATAATTAGCTCAATTTAAAATATCTAGCTAATTTTAGCAATATCCTATGCCTCCAGCAGCTCCACTATTTAGTAAAACACTGCTGTAAATAAAATAAACAGATTTAATGGGTCTAAGATTGAAAGATATATAAATACAACAGGTCTGGATCAGCCTGACCCATACAGATTTAGTAGACTAAGAGGTATTATAAATCATTGAATTATTATTTAATAAAAAAATCCTGCAGACTATTAAAAAAGAAAACCCTGTTGTCCTTTTAACCAAAGAGAAAGCAGAAGTGGGTGTCTTCTTCACTTCTTTCATGAAGAATTCTGAGTAACTGCAATAGGAATGTTTATGAGTGAAATAACAGAACCTACAGTAAGCAGGACAATAAAAACTCATCTCCAGTTAGTGCATTCCAAGGGTTGAAGTAAATTTCAAGTGTAAAAATAGAAACTATCTGTTGATAGTGATATCTTTCTGTAACAGAAGCAAAAAAATCACAAAGAAATTAAATGTTATGATTTTCAAAGAGAAAATAAAGTACTAGATATTATACATGTTTATTTTTGACTAAACATTAAAAAGAATTCTTGAAATCAAAATAAAAATTGAAAACATGGTTATAAGAAAGAATGCATTTGTGTAAATCTAGGAAAGAATAAAAAAATCATAGTATATAAGTTTCTCAAGTGTGTGTTATTCTCTAGTAACTATACATTTCCTTCCATGAAATTAACATAGCAGAAAAGCAAAGGATTTAACTTTGCTTTTATTCAGCAATGTAATAGTAAAACATCTCAGTGCTAAAAGAATGCTTGACAAAGAGGCCAATATGAACATTAAAAACTATTTTGACCAGCTCAATTGCAGCTGGAATAGTATCAATTTATTATTGGTTAATAATGACTGAAAAACAAGTCATCCATAACATGTAGAAGACTCTTGACAGTGTAAAAAGATTAATAAAATATTTATTAGAGTATATGATTTTGTCAATGAGGCAATAAAGATTCTCTCAAGTAAAGAAAATTCTTCAAATTAAGATGACTCGCTAAGCAGCTAGAGATCTATTTATAATTTCTAACATCTAACATGTCAGTTAATTTTTATATTTACACACAAACCGTTTTTCAAATCAGCTACAAAAATGATACCCCTATGCTTTATATTTTTATCCATTACACCTTGAAGAGATTACTACAAAACAAAGCAGCACTCTGCCTTCATATTTCACTCATTCTAATGCAGGAAGGGGAAGAGGATGGATTCTGATTAGTCGTTAGACAAAGTCTCATCACTCATAAGGCTGTGTGACTCTGTCAGCACTGCATGTTTTGAAAACCATAGGAAAGGTGAGCCATGAAATAATTTATTTAAAATGTTAACTGTGTATTCAAACAGAAAGGTGTTCATTAAATGAACCTCAGGAGAAACCTCAGACTCATTGAAGTTGTTACACTTGACGTCGTTGGCTTATTTTTAAAATTATTTTTAGACAACTACCAAACACTGGGGTGAAATTAAAGAAACTAAGGTTAGAAAGTAATCAACACTGTGTTTTCTCTTTTAATTGAAACAGAAAGAGTAGTCCTGATTCAGCAACATTGCTTAGAGTTACTTTTAAGAGACCCCCTGCACCTCACATGCCCCTTTTGTTCACAATTGCTCTTCATTTAGATGGTGAAGATGGGGAGTACCAGGATCCTGCGCTAACAAGACTGGAAAGGCAGGATAAAAAGGGCCCGGCATCTTCACTTCCGATATCCGAATTACATTTTTATTCAAATTAGAACAAAAGTCTTTACCATTCTCAAAACTAAGGTCATTGTAATCTGTCTTCCTGCATTCTTCAAGACGACATAGATATTTTCTTCCCACTTCATTAGCTTCATAGTAAGGTTTTCTCTTTGTTGTGTGATTATTCATTTCACCATTCAGCAATGCTTTATCTTGATAGATAGGCTCAACAAAGTGGGACTTTTCAACTTACCTGGATTTTGTTCAGGAGTTGTAAAAGACTTTTTTTTCTTTCTGCTAGTCAAACTGTAATCCTTCTTTCCCCACAGAGGGGTGGGGGGAATCTGAAGAAAAGATGCATGAAGGTCGTCACTGAAGGGTCATAAACCATTGTGAATAATGTCAGAACTATAATTTAATTAGTGCCCCATCTGTCACTTTCTGTTTGATGAGCATTAAATGTCCAATTATCATTTAATATCTGCTCTAATCAGTTCTGGCAAATTTTGCAGGCACACAAGAGATGACATTAATAGATGAAAGTGAGGCTACTCTTGCCACAATATCAGACAAAAATCTTGAGCAGCACTGACTTGCAACAGGAAAGGTAGGCATTTATTCCAATTAGTGGTAATGACATTTTCTATCAGCCCTGTTGTGGGTTATCTAAAACAGAGAATTCTCTTTGTTCTCAAGAGATGTAAATGGAACTACCTGTGATTCTGGAGGAATTCTTGTTTAGAAATGTTTGAAATAGCATTATCTACTCAACTATTTTTGATACAATGACTTTTAATTAGGCTTTTGCTAGATGAAGCTATTAAGTTTCAGTGGTGTATCTCAAGGGAGAATGCAAAGTAAAAATGAAACACTGATTCAATTTTAAATGTCTTCTATGAACTAGAAACATAATTCAGTAAAATATCTGCATTTAAGAACAATACTATTGTAACTTTTTAATAATTTATATGGAAAGCAAATGAGTTTACTTTTTTCATTACCAAATAATACAACAGTTTTCTACTTGGATTTACTCAGCCTGGCATATATGCCTTAAGATAAAACTGAAGTCTCATCATTCACTATAAAAAATTATTAAAAATTATTTGTTCTTTGTGTCCTCTCTCCCAAGTGCTGGAGTTGAATACATAATTGAAGCCAAATCTGGCTTTGCTAGAAAGACCTCTATTACATTATAGGAAAAAGTAGTACAGTAATAAATTATTAAGGAAGTAAAGCAATTCTCTTATATTATGACCACAAAGTGAACAGGATTGAACACATTGGATTTTAAATGTCAATTTAGAATTTGAACTGTTAGAATTATGATAGCATTGTTTGTTTTCTACATGAATTAAAATAAAAAGCTCAGACTTAGATTATATGATTGGTTTATGGATAAAATTGATTATGTTTGAAGTTCTCGATACATTATAACATAGTTTATTATGAAATCTTAAACCTAGTCCTTATACAATCAGATTCCCCTCTTTGGACAATAATTTATATTCTGAAATAGAAAAAGATAAGTAGTTTATGTTTATGTGCCTAGAACATGAATAATAATAGAAAACAAATTCTCAATTTTCATGTATTTTCAAATCTAAATATTTATAAACACATGAGGAACTTAAGAACTTCAGAATCCGAATTTATTATACTAATAAATTTTCTCATTCATAACCAATAAAGCTTTTAATGTCCTTTATTTTTATGACAAAATATTATTATTAAATAGAACATAGATACTGCAATGTCATCTTTGTTTCTAAATGATGTGCCTTAAATATTCACTCAAATTTTCCCTTCATATAAAGATTCTTGAGAGGAATTGAATTTTGTGAGATCCTTGGTCATTGAGTGTAAGACCAAGAAACATTTTGGCCTGTGTTTTCTTATGTCCATAGTTCACCTTTTGAGATAAAGCACCTTGCCTTATAGTCAGTGCATGGTTGAGCAATATTTCTTGTGTGGAAATATAATTTTACTGGTAGATTTATAATTCTCTATAAATGTGCACCTGAGTTAGGTGGATTTGTTTAATCAATTCTTTTCAAACCATTGTGTTTCTGTTTGACTACTAATTATTTTGTCCATCCAAAAACACGATTTGCTTCAAAAACTCTAGAGAACAGAATGTTGCTTGAGAGAAGGGTAAAGGGATGCATTTCTGCTGTGTACCAGGCTGAGTCCTTGTTAGACACAGCTTTAATGTAGCCTTTCACACACGACTTTAAAGCTATGCTGGGCATATGATCCAGGACTATAATTGTCAGATTTAAGGGCATAGGAGACCCCAAGTCAGAAGGAAAGGGAATTCTGGGGAAAATAAAACCGCAAAACCAAGCAGAAAATTTAAGCCCCAAAGTAATCTTTCCCCACAGGAACATTTCACTATAAGAGCTATTTTCTAGGAGATGGAATATTATTGATCCAAAATGCCACCTTTACATTGCATGCCTCGAAGAGCAGCCTCAATATCAAAGAATAGTGCAAGATTCGATAAAAAATGTTTCTAGACTTTTAACCCTATGTTATGAAATAGGTTCTGTTTGCAACCAAGGAGCTTATTAAGATAGCACAGTGGTGGTTGTGTTTGCTAAGTATTCATTCTTGAAATATCTTCAAATACACTAGGGTATGGGAAAGACAGTTTCCTAACTTTAAATAAGCTACAAGTTACCTTGCATTGGATATCCTGGGCCCTTCTTGGTGTGATGCCGAGCAGCTCTATTCAACCAGAGACAGCTGACTGAACCCAGAGACACATAAATTGATATCCCTAATTCCTCTATTAGGTCAACACCAACCCTTATTCCTAGCACTTGGTGGAAATTTTTTATTCTTAAGATATTCAGATCTTCATGTATTGCTTATAAGAAAGCAGATTTGCTTTTGTGCCACTGAGCTGTCATTCCTAGGAAGGAAATCTCTATGCTCTGTTGCGCCCATGCTTCCTACTTTCCAAAGATTGTCGTATCGTGGTGGGATGGGGGAAGATAGATAATACACTACAACCTCTTCAATGATAGTCAAATTGATAATGTGTCTTCCAAGCAAGAAGCAGTCAGCCGAACTCTCTCGAGACTACGGCATACTAAGAATAACTAATTAAACCTATTTAAATCAGAAACCAAAACAGTAGACAAAGTGTCAAAAGAGGGCATTTCTCAATTTTCTATAGTTCTATGGACTTTAATTAAGACAACTGAAATGCTATACCATTCTGTAAATTCATTCTTTTTATTTAATGACTTGGATTTTTATATTAACATTTATTTGCAGAAGGGTTATCCTAAGGGAAATGAAGGTGTGAACACCCATATGAAACTCTCCCTGGGCTCTCCAGTGAGAGCCCAGGCTTTCTGTCTCTCAGAGAAAACAAATGCTGTGGGATTGAAAACTGTTGATGCTTTCACAAGACCGTAAGCATACTTCCATCCATTACATCTCAAGGACCATATGGGCCTCAAATACTATAATATGATTTTATTCTGATATTCTTTACTCTTAAAAAAGGTTATCAAGACAGTTCTGTAAAGAAATTGATATATCTAATGCTACAAATGAAGATCATTTCATAGTAACATCATAATGAACATAAGTATGATTCTCCCACTGTGGATATGAATGAACTCTTCAAAGGTCATATAGGTGACATTTAAGACAGGGATTTCTCTCTCTACATAAGAGAGGATGCTCATTTACTATCTCCAGGAAAGATGTCTTGGTGACCTCCTGAATTTGCCTCCCTGTTTAAAGTCTCAGTTCCAATTATTTGAATTTGTAGACCTTAAACTTTCACATCCCTGAGCTTCACTGACTAATCAAGTTTCAACACTTACTGCCAACTCCTCCAGAAAGGCAGAGGTAATTTGACCCATTCTCAGAAAGAATTATCAAGACAGTCAAACACTAGAAAATTTGCTGGAACAAGTACAGTAAATAATATTGCTTCATTAAAATTCAAGCTGGTGTTTTGAAAGCAGATGGGTTAGCAGAAATATCTACACAGCTCCTGAAAGAAAATAGTTTATTTGCATTAAGGAAAAGACTGGAGTTGGAACCACATCCTGAAAAAAATATGTAATTTGATGAAATTATGAAAACTTAACCTTAAAGGAACACAACCTCATTTCCTTCCACAAAATTTTAGACCTTTGAATTGAATACAATTTTGGCATGGTGAAAATTTTATTTCCCTGCTAAAAATAATAAATTAATTTTAAAGGTTATTTTCTTTTTAATACTATAGTATTTTGTTAATCCTTTAATAGATTCATATAGTGTTTTTACAATAGCCTTGCTCCAGTTTGTCCCACATCCATCTTTTCCTCCCTAAGTTGTCTCCACTTCCTCTTGTTTATCTTTTTGTCTTTGTTTCTCTTCTAAATCTCTGGCTCTTATAGTCATCCTGCCCCATTCTGTTCTCTCATGTCCCCTGAACCTTAGTTGTAAGATTGTAGGCAGATGAGTGTTTCATGATGAGGGCTTTTGTAGAGGACTTGTATTTGGTTATAGGCACCCACATGGCAGCTCATAAACAGTTGTAACTCAGTTTCATGCATCCAGTGCTTTGTTGTGGACTCCAGGGAAACCAGTTGCATTCATTGTGTACATACACACAAAATAAACAAAAAAGTACCTTAGTGTTATTTTTAGAAGAATGTATTTCATATGTACATTGGAATATGTGTGCTAACACCTACTAAATACTCTCAATATAGTGTACAAGCCACAAAATTATGATTAAGTTTCACTGCTGACAGTTTATGGATATCTATAAAATTGTCAAGTACTCTGAACGAGGCTCACTGGGCTCACACAGGATGGACCTAATCTCTCACTTCAGGAAACTCATAGTCGGGCCTCTACTAGTCCATTATTGTAAAAACACCTCTGTATAAATAATTCCTTTTTTTAAATAAACATATCAAAACAAAGGATTTTATACCAGTAAAAAATATTTTTAAAAATTTTGCTCTTTATAAACTATCATATTCTAAGCAAATAAATACATTGATTTTACCCTTCACAGTTAGCAAAATTATTTCTCTTTTGGTAAGGGAAAATGCTTACATATTTTTGTCCTTGCACAACTTTATTTTTTAATACAAAATTGTATAATTTCAGTTTGAAATAATAGCAGATATTTTATATTCAAGTGTGAATGATGAAGATCATTTAAATATAAAAATTGGTATCAAAAAGGAAACACAACAAAATTTTAAATTACATTAAAAATTATAGATTAATTTCATACCTTGTAATAAAGATTGCAGACCTATACATGATGAGACACACCTGCAATTTCTTCATTTTCAAGTCTCACACTTGAGGAGAAAAGTCAACAGCCACCCTGGGCTCACATATCTATGATATGCCAAAATAGTTACAAATGAGATTTTCTTAAAAGACAAAAATAACAATGGCAAAATGTGGAAATATATTCTCTGAAAAACTGCCAGAGGTCTTAGGTCTTAGTTTAGTGAAAAAGATACCCACAATCAACATACTTATTAATATCAGCTGCCAGTCTCATCCTTTTAAGAAGAATGGCAGTGATGATACAACACATACATATTAAGGGAACTATTTTTAATCTGGGAACCTGTAATTTTTATGTCACAGATAAAGTGTGCTTCTGTTCTTGTATCTGTACAAGGAAAACCGTGCTTACCATTTGAAATCATCTCAGTGGGGTTTTAAGCAAAAATGCTTTTTACTTTTTATATTGATTCACTGCAGCAGAAAAAAATATGAAAATGAGAAGCAACATGAACTTTGCATTTCAAGTACTGGAATCTTCTCCATTTTCCTATCTTAGCATTGTGTATGTCTATCCTTGCTCTTGGTCTGTGAATTCAACACTTGTTTAACAGTCAGTGCTGTCATTAAGGGGAAAAAGTCCTCAAAGTAAGACTCTAGAAAAATCTTTAGAAATCTATAAATAATAAAGACATGAGGAGGTGCTTACTTGCTTCCTTTAACTTAATTAATATGCCCCTTTATCCCATCTATTATAGTGCTGTAATATTGTCCAGTGGGATACAGTGATTTTCCATTCCCTTTTCTTCTGTACAGATAGACTACCACCCATTTGTTTAACTCAATGGATGGAAGGGTAAAAATGCACCAATGTTTCAAATGACTTATGATGTGTTAATACTGTATACGAATATGTATCCCATAGAGTTTAGAACAGCCTATACATAATGTACAGTGTCACATATCCCTAGAAATCATAATATCTGAAATAGGAGTGCACATAATTGTAAAGTATTTGTATATCTACAAATTCTCAAAAGTGAAACATGGCTAACAAAGCTAATTTTTAATTGTATATGAATATCTTGATACTCATTTTTGATTATAAATTAGCAGAGAGAAACAGGGGGACATGAAAAATATATGGCATGTACTCTTATTTTTATTTTGTATAGTTATACAAAAGAGTTTTATCCCCCTCAGTTTCCAATTTACCTTGAAGTATTTTTAGGCCAACATAATGAGATATATTTTCATGTGGAGAAGGCTCTTTCTCCTGAAAACTGTTTTAAGAGAAAGCAGTATAATTGTTATGATGTCTTCTCCATCCCATGCATGCCTTTTAATTAAGCATATATATTCAAGTACATTAAAAATTTAAAGCTATAAAATTTGCATTTCCATAAAATACCTTAAATTGGTGCTACTACAGAGTCAAGAAAAAAAGTAAGTCACCCAATATATCATTATAAAATGAAACTTCCTATGGGAAGGAGTGATAATAAAGATGAGAACAATTAGGAAAAATTGAATTACTGAGTAATGAAAGCAGATACATAACTATCTGGACAAAAAAAAGTAAAGCAATACATTCTCCTGAAATGGCATTCTCCTGAAATGTAGTCTTGATATCTAGAAGCATAAAACTGAGGAGGTTAATACCCATATATTTGTAACACTTGGGAAGGAAAGAAAACATTTTTGATTGATTCAAATGATTTGGGAAATCAATTAAGTTAAATATAAATATCTCTGAAGGTTACCTTAAAGTTATTGATGTAGTATACAGAAGGACACAACATGAAATAACAATACTGGATCGCAAAGCATCTTTCATCATTGATATACATGTGACCCCCACATCATTCCACATAGACTTTCATAGGGCAAAATATTGCTATTTATCAAAAATCCAGAGATCCTCATTGACTTTACTAGGTTTACAGATAATTTGCAAAACATTGTCACTACTTGTTTCTGAATATTTGTAAAGTAGCTTCATTTCTGACAATATCAATACTTTTCAAAAGAATGACTTTTAGTAGTGGGATGTGACCACTGGATGTGTGTCCCTGAGCAGAACATCTGTTTCACCCTCCCTTAGTCCAGAAAATGTCAAAGAAGAGATGGTGGTGAGACTATGAGCCTCAGATGATGGGGAAGAGCAAGAAGTATTGACTTCTGAATTGGGCACAGCTGAATGAATTGTGAGGACAGACTTTCTGAGCAAATATTCAAAGCATAGAGAGACCAAGAGATGGGAGAGATGGAGTAAGATGGTGAGGAAAGTGGTAAATTGTAAAAAATGGGTTCAGCAGGGGGAGCAGAGAGTTAAAAGAGATACTAAGGCATCAATGTGACTATAGTTTATTGTATACTAGTGTGAACACGTAAAAAAGTTGAGTCAAAAATAAAAATTGAGTTGTGAAAATAGAAGTGGGTCTAGGTGGGAAGAGAAAACTCATGAAAAGTGGGAAGAGACAGGAGACGGTAATAGGGGTAAATGTGATTAAAATATAAGTATGTAATGTCATAATGAAGCCCATTTTATGTACAAATAATATATGCTAATTAAAACATTTTTAACAATGAGGACTACAATCCAAGTACCAATAAACTCAAAGACTGGGGATATTATTGGGACAGGATCTTGAACAGTTTGATGAACATTTTCTTCCTTGGTTTGTATATTACTATGCAGCCAGAATTAGTAAATATTAAAATTTTGAATTATAAAATATGTCTCACCCTAAGTAAAATAATTTTAAATATGTTTGAAAAAATTTATGAATGATAAATCTTTCGTGTTAACAAGCATATGAACTACAGTATCACATATATTAAAAGACTGTTAGCAATTTTTAGTATTTTCTTTTCTAGAAATATTAAATTTTGTAGGATGTTATTGTGTGAGACTAAATAAAATTTGCATATTTTAGGAAATAAAAATACATAGAAATCGTTGTGTGGGAGACTTTCCTTGAGAGATGCAACACATACAACTATTCACCACAGATAGGGAGCCTACCACAGACAAATTATGGGTATTCCCAAAGTCCAACCTTGTAAACTAATATTTTCTATGAGTGGTTTGCAGGAATATGGGTGAGGAGTTACTTTTAAGAACAGACTTAAAACAATCAAAGAATCTGATTCACCAAAGCTCATTCTAGGGTCAAAGACAACTCTGAGAACAGGGAAGCCTGGAGCATACTGAACAGCTGTCAGGCCACTCAGAGGGTTGCAAAGTGTCCCTTCTTGATGGTGCATTTATTCTGAGCATCTTCCAGGCAGTTTGCCTGAACTACGCTTCTTCTAGCCAGTGCAGCAGTCTCCACTTCTTCCAGGTGGCTGCACATGTCTGAGACATTGATTTGCAATTGACCTCAGTGAGTGACTCTTGGCAGTCTACTGTTTATGTATTCTTGCAAAAGGAAGAGCTAGGAAATCTGGTCAGTTTCAGTGACTTCTTGGTTCAACTTTGAGTTGTGTGCTTCCTGTCTTAACGAGCTTCCCTGAACTATCTCACCTCCATTAGAGCATCCTGTTATTTCACCTCCCTGTGAACATCCTGTCTTTTGAATTTTCCCACAAAAATAAAAGGTTTCATAACTGTGAACAATGTAACACAACAGAAACACACATTAAAAGTGATTGTTCTGATAAAATAGAGGATTAAAATCAAAAGGTCTGTTTAATAGGTAAAAATGTAGAAAGCTAAGTTTCTAGATTGCAGAGCTAAAAGAAAATAAAACTAATAAATTATAGCAGAAGGAAAATTATGAAGCAGTTACTGAATAACAGAGAGCTATAAATCTAAGCATAATATATAAAAGTGTATATATTTGTGGGCACATATATTTCTAATCTCAACCTGGGGCTATCTTGCAGTTATAGTATATACATATTCACTCAATATCTTTTCAGTGCTGTTGAGTTAGGGTGAACCCAAAAGCAGGAAACTGAGTCTGTGTCCTCCTACTCTATTCTACAACAGCCTTGGAGGATTTCTTTATAACAGTTTAAGAAAACTAACAAAAAGTTGAAATTTTATTTGAGAGTTATTGCTGGGCGAAAAGTGTTAAATAGACCTGAAAAAGCCATACTACTGTCATGTCAAATTCAGAGAAAGAAGAGAGAAATTTGTCCTTTCACCCTGAAATTTGAGTAATGATATATAGTACTGTATATATAGAGTGACAGCAGTTACTTCTAAATATTTAATATGAATCAAATTATTTCAGTAATTCAAAGTCAATGCTAATTAAAAAATAACGAAGATAGGTAGTTTCTTTTCCCTTATCCATCTAGATGATATTTAATATAACTACATGATTATATTTAAAAATGGCATAATATGATTCCCTGGGAACTCACAAGTCAAAGAGTGCCAAAGAAGCAGGTAGGCTAATAGTAGATCTTCCCCACTTCCTCCTCTCAATAAAATCTAGCCCAACAAGTCTCACTTCCAGCTGTGTAGCCGACTGCCTGCTTTGGCTTCCACACCTGTCTTCTCCCAACTCCAGGGTATCCAACAGATCTTCCCCTCAAAATTTCTTGCTTCCTCACATCCCATTACCAAAATCCCTTACACAGTAGGCATTCCCAGAAAAACTCGAAGGCCATTCTAGCCAAGGATATCGGTAGGCTAACTAGAGATATTCACCTCCTATTCTTAAAATCCATTCTGTCAGTCTCAACACCATTACTGCATCAGACCACATGTGGCACCCATATGCTTTCTTCCTCATCTCCAGTGGATTGCTCAGATTTTCTCCTTCAACCTTCATCCCCCTTCCTCCTGTTATCACAGGCCCCAACTCCAGCTGGCATTCCTTGGGACTACAACAAGCCTAACACTTTCAGCAAAGTAACAAGATACAAAAGCAATTCACAGAAATCATTAGCCCCCCATATATACAATAACAAACAGATAAAAGAGAAATTGCAGTAACAACACATTTCACTAACCTCAAATAATATAAAATACCTTGCAGTGTCTTTAATCAAACAAGTGATTTTATTGTATAATAAAAATAAATTCATAAATAAATAATAAATAAAGAAATATTTAAAGGCAAATGGCCATTCTACCAAAGCTATCTAAATATTCAATGCAATCATAATCAAAATTTCAGTCCAATTCTTTGAAAAATAAATATTGTGTTTCATATGGAAACACAAAAAGTTCATGAGCTAAAACAACACTGAACAATAGAAGAGCTGCTAGAATCATCATCGTCTCTGACTTCACACTGTGCTAGGAAGCCATTGTCATAAAGCAGCATGCCTTGGCGTAATAACAGAGACCCTGATAAATGGAATTGAAGGCCAGACATAAATCCACTCACATATGGGTACATGGTTATTGTTGTTCTCTTTTGGGTTCTGATTGTTTGCTTATTTGATTGATTGCTTTAAGTAAAGAAGACAACAGTGCACAGTGAAAAGAATTGCAACTTCAGTAAATGCTGCTGGCAAAACTCTATGAATGAATATTAAAAAATTTAAATAACGGTATACTTACTATCCTGTTTTCTTGCACAGAACTCAATTCTAAAGGGATGAAATGTCTCAATAAAACAAGAGAGACTGAACCTGTCAGAAAAGAAAGTAGGGAAAGTTGTTCAGAACAAAAGGCTTTCTGAACAGAACACCACTTTCACTGCACTAAGTTCAACAAATAGTTAAATGGGAACTCATGAAAATAAAAGACATCTGTAAAACAAAGAATACCATCAATCATACAAAGCTGCAGCATCTTGAATCAGAAAATATTTTATTAGCTCCACATTTGATAAAGAAGACATATCCAAAATATATAAAGAACTCAAAACCTAGATTTCAAGAACACAAATAGCCATATTAAAATAGTGTATAGATCTAAACAGAGAATTCCCATAAGAAAAAAAAATAGTCAAATGGGTGAGAAACACTTAAACATTCAGCATCCTTAATTATAGGGGAAATAGACATCAGAACTATGTTTAGATCTCATTGTACACCCATCAGTATGGCTAGGATCAAATAAAATAGGTGGCAATTCATTCTAGCAGGCATGTGAAGTAAGTGGAACACTCAGCCATTGTTGGTAAGAAGGCAAACTTGTATATAAATTACCAAAATTAGTGTGCATTTCCTTAGGAACATTGGAATCTATCTACATCAAGATGCAGCTATACCAGTCTTGAACATATACCAAAAAGATGCTTCTTCCTACCATGGAGACACTTGTTCATTCATGTTCCTTCATTCTCTATTGCTAATAGTTAAAAACTGGAAACAATCTGGATGTTCCTTAACAAATAAATGGTAAAAATATGTAAGCTTTACACAATGAACTATTACTCATCCATTGAAAAAATAAAATCATGAAATCCACAGGTAAATGGAAGGAACTAGAAAAAAAATCATTCTGAGTAAGGTCACCCAGACCAAGAAAGATAAATGTGGTATTTGTTCACTTATATGTGGACATTAGTTACTAAGTCAGTGAAAACCAAGTTAAGATCCATGGAATCACAAGTGTTTTGCCCAGAGTAAGAGACTGGGAGTGGGGAAGATAGATCTCCTTAGGAAAGGATAACAGAATAAATAGATATGGCTGGATGGGAGGGACTGGAATGGGAAGATGAACTGAAAAGGTGGAAGGAAAAGATGGATGAGGGAGGTAATATGGGGAGAAAGAACTAAATTAAGGGTCTTTTAAGGGGTGGTATGGAAACCTAATGACACAAAAGCTTCTTAAAATACATACATATATAAATGAAGGTGACATAAATAAAGTCTCCACTTAACAGAGGAGAAGGAGCTCAAATGGACATCTCTTATCAGCAAATGAATATTCTACTCGTGGGATTGGGCAACATCTAATTGAGTTGTTAGCCAAAGTGTTTCCTTGAGAATCCCCAAACTATCCAGACTTTTTTCTAGACTATAGGTTGCTCTCCATAAACTGACATCAAAGCCCATTGTGAAACTGACTTGGTGCCTACAGAGAGCCTTTATATCTATGTGCTAGCGTCTTTGGTACAGAAAGGTACTCTGCATGTTATCAGAGGATAAATGGAAACACCAACCTAGCCACAAACCCTTCTTTAATATACAATACTGTCCCACCTGAAAGGTATGTCATGTCATGCAATGATGGCACAAAGCTTATAGAAGTAACCAACTAATACCTCATTTGACTAAAGGCCCACTCCATGAGATAGAATTCAACGGTGATAGTGATAAAGAACCTCATATCAGATAGCCCATGATAGTGATAAATAACCTCATATCAGATAGCCCAGGGACCTACAGTAAAATCAAATACTACTTTTTTAAAAAGTAGCAATTAATTGTTTCTTAATGACAGTCTGCTATACTCATAGTACCTTACTTAGTCATCAGACTGAAATAAATGTGGAGACATTATGCAGAGGATTAAACGAGACTTTATTCAGATAATGAAAGAGAAAGACCTTGTAACACTCAGCCCTCAATAGGGTATTTCTTCAAAACCACTTCCCACTGAGATCAGTTAACCCTGCAGAAGGCAGAAGAGGAGAAAGAAAGAATATCCGGTGAGTATATATGATGGCTTCCATTTTATGTTTTTATGGGATTCTAGAGTGTTTGAATCAGTGGGTCTCTGTGGCAATATCTGTTTCTATTGCCCTTACTTTGGCTCTTTTGTTTCTCTTTGTTCGCTTTCTCCTATTTCAACTTATTAGTTTTTATTTTATCATATATATTTTCTTATTATCCCTTATATACCTGTAGGTTTGCTAATGAGAGACTGAAAGTGTATTCAGATGGGAGAGGAGGTGGGGATTAACTAGGTGGAGTAGAGGGAAGAGAAATTGAAACCAGGATATATTACATGAGAATAAATCCTAACTTCCATAAAAAACTCTACAAAAGTGGTATAATTTAAATAACTCTAAAGGAGTGTGTCTTTAAAGGAAGCAGTACTGACGAGTCTGTGAATCATAGTTCAATTGCTATGTAGTTTTCTTTTAATTATCCAATTCACCACTAACTTCCTTCCCATTGATTTAATAATTTTAAAGTAGCTTATCATTAAGGGATGAAGACAGACCAGGTATTAGAAATCACGCAGAATATCAAGGAAACTAAATTTATTTAACTATTGGAAATCTAAGAAAGTTTAATTGTTTCGAAAACAATTTCAAAGATAGAAAATCATTCAGCAATGACTAACAACAACCCAAAGGCTAGAAGCATAGAGAAACAGCTAACCTCAGATTCAAGCAATGAGAAATGCGCAATTGAAAAGAAGCAAGCTCTTTGTGGTGATTGTCATAAGAGTGGATCTAAAGGCTCACATATTTGAATCCTTAGGGAGCGACACTATTTGTTGGAGTAGGTGAGACCTTGTTGGAAGAAGTGTGCCACTGGGGTTGGACTTTGAGGCTTAAATGTCCAAGTCAGATCCAGTGGCTGACGCTCGGCAAACTTAACATACACTAATACAAAAATTAAAATAAGCTATATTTCTCATTAGGATCAAAATATCAGTAAATAACAGATGGAAGACCCAAACATAATATCCAAAACCTTCAAATTTGCTATAGCACACATGAACAAACTACTTTTACACATAAAGAAAAGAAAGGACACTCCAAACAGGACTCCCACAGAACAATGTAAAAAAAAAGTAATTCATAAAAAACAAACAGCAGAGAAAACAGACAAAATACAGAATGGGTAAAATATAATCTTTGCAAGTGATACATAAGTCATGGAGTTAATATCTGCAATTAAAAACTTCAAATACACTAAGTCAACAAATGGTCAAATAACCTGAATGAATATATGTTTCTCAACAGAAGAAAAGTAATGGATAATACATAGTTAGAAAAACATGTGGCTAACACTTGGTTATCAGGACGACCCAAATTCAAAATTCTTTGAAAGTCTGTCTCACCTCAATCTGAATAGTTATCATGAAGGGAACAAAATCTACCTGTGAAATCGTGGGGAAAGAGGCACTCCTGTCTACTCCTGGTGAAAATGTAAACTAGTACAGCCCCTCTAGGCATCGGTGCAGTTTTCCTCATAGCAAGAAGCAGAATACTCAGCTCTGTCACTCTGTGTGCTTAATATCTAAGTCAGCATCCCAGAGATAATGCACATCCATGGTGGTCATGGTACTATTCATAGTGGCTAAAATAATTGAAAAAAAAACACATTAGATTTCTGTCATCAAATGAATTGGTAAAGAAAATATGATACACAATAGAATTTTATGAAATTATAAAGATGATACTTGTAGAAAATATGGATGGAACTATAGATATTAATGCTAACCAAAATAAATGAGACTCAGAAAAGCAAGTAGAATAGATATTACCATATTCAGACTCTAGACTGTGTGGGCATGTATGGGGATGGGGTGAAAAGGTAGAAGGTAGACCGTGAGAAGGAAGGAAAGGACATTAATGAAGGAAGTAGGAAGGAATAATGGAAGACAAAGGACTTTAAATTAAATTAAATTTTGGAATTGGAAAGAGGTCAACAAGAGTAGGGAATGAATATGGAGCAGGATAGCAGGGGAAAGGCTCTGACAGCAAAGTACAGTCACAAAATCAATTCCTTTGTTTCTACTGGGACTATGTAGTAGTCACTGGACACTGGATAGCAAAATGACTATTTCTTGATAGATTCAACAAAAATCTGCTGTATAACCTAGCTTTAACATTTTGGAGTACTTATCCAGAGCAATTAATAATAATATAAATAAAAAATATAAACTTCATAAATGTCCATAGTAAATTTATTTGTAATGGACAAACACTGAAAACCATTTGGAAATGCTTTTGGAAATAGCTGCAGAAGAAGTGATATATATGTCCATGCCATTGGATACTACTCAGAAATAAGAATTAAGAAACAAAATGTTATTGTGAAAAATTAGCTGGGAGATTTTCCAAAGGGTTTTGCTGAGTAAAGTTATTTAGACAAAGGATATGTACTACATGATTCAATTTACATAAAACTCTTAAAATAAAAAATAGAAAATAAAATAGCTAGTGAATTCTGAGAATAAACGAAACAGCAGTTGGAGGAATGTGGTATGAGGGGGTACATGGTAGAGTTTGGAGGGAAAAGAAACAAATGGGAAAATGACGAGATTACGTTATAATAGCAAAGATGTTTTATGAAATACAGCATGAAGACATTGGTAGCAATGGACACATTCCATCAGAGTATGATCTACTGTTTGAAGCATGATATGGTATTCTACATCCTACAAATTGCTGTCATTACTCCATTGGTGAGAAGTATTTTAAAGACCTTTAAATTATTTCCTTCAACTTACTGTGAATCTTGAATGATCCACAAATGAAGAGCATAATTGACATAGTACTTTCTGTTTATCCATCTAATTTTCTGTTCTAGATTATAAACATTAACTAAGAAATAATTATCCTTATTTACAGTACCCATATATCTATGAGCTTATAGCACTCTCTGCATTCTTTATCACTTGTAACATAGATATTAAAGAAGGTCCTACTTCATATCTAGTTGTGGAGAGGATGCGTGCAATCCATCTCACTCACATGCTCTACCTTCTGGCAGATAGCACTTATTCTACTTCATGCTAATTCACAGATCCAGTTCCCCGCCTGGATGCTGAGCCTGGCTGGATTCCGAGAGCTGTCTCTTTCATTTCAATAACCAATATTTTTTTGAAAGATCCTGGAAGGGTTAAATCAAGAGTTTGCATGCCTTGGCCAAATCATACAACACATTTTTGTTCCTTGGTTTTAGGAAATAGTTTTTTATTGGATTTCTGTTAATAGTTAAATTCTCTAAATTAGGAAGTTTTCCCAAGTACTATAAGCAAAATTTAAAATTGAATAAAGAAAGGATATGACACACTTTGCACTGTCATACTGTTTTAGGGTTTCTTGCTGTTAAGAGTAACCATGACTATGGTAATTCTCACAAAGGAAAACAGTTTGGAGGGTGGCTCACTTAGAGTTAAGAGGTTCCGTATATAATCATCATGGTGGGTCATGGCACTATGCAACAGATATAGTGCTGGAGAAGTAGCTGAAAGTCTCACATCTGGCAGGCAAGAGTCTATTGCATTGGACAGTATAGTGCGAAGGAGACCTCAAAGCCTGCTCCTACAGTGACACCCTTCCTCCAACAAAGCCACACCTTTTAATAGTGCAACTCCATTTTTCAACTCATTGCTGTGGAATATTGCTTTATACTATGTGAATATATGTCACTGTGACTAATTTAATGAAGAAGCTGAGTAGTCAATAACTGAAGATAAGGTTAGTCGGAAGAGCCAAACTGAGAATGCTGGGAGGAAGAGCAGAGTCAGAGAAGTCATGAGCAGACACAGAGAGAAGCAAGATGAGCATGCCATACTGAAAAAAGATACAAAGCCATTACATTGTCTTGTAGTTTTCATACAGTTCCATGAACATCAGTGTAACATAACCATCAAATCTCTCAAGACAGTTAAAGCTAAAAGAAATATCACAAATCAATTGTCTATGTCTTTTGGGGAGTTTCCAGGGCATACTAACTTACGTGCCTCAAAGGACACTTTGCTTCCTAATGTAATGTCTAAAATGAACTGTTAGGGTATGGGGTGTCAAGGTAATGTTAAACCAAGAAAAAAAGTGGCATCATAGAGATGCAAGAATTTGTGTGGAATGTGAAGAGTACAGGTGACATTGTAAATATGGTTTATGAGAACATACACAAGAAAGAAATTCATGATGGACAGCACCGCAACACATGGGGATTGTGATACTGAAGAGGACAGAAACATCAGCACAGAAAGCATATCTACCAGGAATGATGGATTCTGTTCAGAGTTGGGAAAACACCCTAAACCTAGATAGCCAGGAGTAGATTGAAAAGTTCTTGAACTAGGGAGAGAATGGGAAAGAGCAATAGGAAGAAAAAAAATGTAATGGTTTTTGGAGCCAGGGTGGGGTGATGTTTTCATAGAGGAAAGAGGACCTGATAGCTCATGATAGAGTTCACTTTTGTACCCAGCCCTCACTGCTTCTCAAAATTCACATGTCTCTAGATTTTACAGAAGTGTCTTGACCTTTGACTTTAATTCTTTACAGATTAAGTTCACCTTTTCATGATCAGGTTTTTTGTAATGTTATTCAGTTGTGAGGACATAATTTAACATGTCTGAGCTTTTTCCACATCTTAGAGTTCTCTTATTTTTTTGGTAAAATCTTCATAGCTACATTTTTTACCAAGTCTCCTTGGACCCTCTCTGGATGATTCTATTCTATCTACAAAGGCCTACAGATGTCTGCTATCAAAGGTATTGCCATATATCCTTAATCTTTTCTACAGTTCTCTTAACATTGACTCACAGGTCCAGAAATGTCAAATTTATTATAAATTCCTTTAATTCCAGACACTTGACTTTAACCACATCCTGTCTTCCCCTATACAAGGCCTAATATCATTCACCAGACATGAAATAGATTTCATTTACTGGGTCTTCTGGGCACTTAACATATTCAAGAATATTTTATTCCAAAAAGAATTTTATTTTAATAGTAATATCCCAAATGCAAGCAGAATCTTATGGTGACATTCATGACTTTCTTTTTTTTTTGCATTAAAATCCTAAATAACCTCCTTCCCATGAGTATCTATGGGCTTGTGGCTGGCTTTTATGGATAGAATAGGACAAAGGCAAGGAGCTTTTCAGAGGTAATTAAAGGTTTAGATCAATCACATGGGAGATTATCCTGCATAGACCTAATTTAATCAATTGGCATCTTTTAAAGGAGGGTCTGATCTGCCTTTGAAGTTGCAGATTTTCTTTTTAGTCTTGATAAATGAAAAGAATACAAACCAGGAAAACAGCTGAACCCCACCATCATACAAAGTGATATAAATAATCTACTCCAAACAAAGACAGAATAATATAAGTAGAAGTAGGGTGGATATAAATAATCTACTCCAAACAAAGATAGAATAATAGAAGTAGAAGTAGGGTGGAGGAGAAAGACAAATGTTGCATGTTTTCTTATATATGTAAAAAATATATTTAAATGTCTTTAATTCTCTCTCCATCGCACCACCTTCCTCCTTCTCTACCCTCTCTACCAGACATTGGAATGAATATTTACTTGAATGTTTCACCAGATAAGAATGCAGCTAAGTTAATACTTTCATTACAGCCTAGGAGACCCTAAGAGAACCAACTATTCTGTGGTCTCAAGCTCAGATAAAGCAAGCTATAGGATAATAAATATTTTAAGCAACATTAATTACCATTGGTATGGGCATCTTGATATACATTGATATATTAAATAGTTATTATGTCTTTAGGATAAATATTTTTTCGTAAACATATTTGCAACACAGGGAACTAAATAGACCACCACATAGCCCTAATTTGCATTTTAAATAGTGAATAACAATTTAGATTAGTGATGGGAATTGTCAGCAGATAAAGAATACACTCGATAGAGTTAAACAGAAGTAGTAAATGCTTCTGTTTAATGGACCTGTGATAAAGGTTATTGATCAGAGTATTCTGTTGTTAATAAATAAATCAAAATTGTTAAAAAAAACCCTTACACACATAGTATAAATAAGAATAATACCTGATTTGGTCAGGTTGATTGTTCTTTTGTATTAAAATGCCACATAGTATCCCACAAATATATAAACATATTGCAGATTAAAGAAAAATTAAATAATGAGGGAATTTAATGTTAACTATTTTTATCTGGTCATTACACACTATATGCATTTATTGAATTACTCTACTATACCTTATTAATTGCAATGATAAAACAGAAATTAAAAAATAAAAACTAACTCAAGGGGTACAAGGATAGGATAAAATAAACATTGAAATCAAGTCATAACTTAAATGAATAACTAAATTACAGGAGTCAATGCACAAAGATTTCTTCTGAAATAAACAATCAGTACCCATTGGAAAAAAAAAACACTGCTAATACAAATGTCACATGACAAATAAAATTTTAATACTATTTACAAAACTAAGCAAATAGCTTCATAGTGTAAAGAAACCATCCAATCATTTTGGAAACATTACAGATAAACAAATAATTGGATCATATTTCTTATAAAAATATGTCACAGTATGAAAATAACTAAGGAAAGCAATTCACTGCAGTCATCTATACAAATGTTAAACCAGAACTATACCCTGTCACCATTTTGTTAATTTATATGGAGAGTGAAACACTATGGGATATTTAGGTATTATGATATTCTTGTTGAACAAAAGCCATAACACATAATATTTTATTGCTTGAAAAAATGTTTACAGAGGTATAAAAACTTAAAGAGAATAATGAAACAGGAAGTATTAGATGAGATGATAGAATAGTAAGCAGGAAAGGAAATATGAGGATGGATAACTACTACTAGTGATATATTTAAAAAATCATAGAGAAAACTAATGCTGTATATGCTTCTCAAAATACATGCATACACATATGCAAAAACAAAGAATTTAAGTTCTATCTGACCTTGTAACTTACAAGTCCCACACAGCCTCCAAACCCTTCTATCTCCCACAACTTCAGTGAAACTCTGAAACACAGGCTGCAGCTGCACAGAGAGTATGAAGAGATGAGTGATCACCCACACAGCAGGGTAGCTCACTCCCTGGGCCTTCTGTACTGGGGCAAAAGCCCTGGCCCATCCCCCACTTGCCTTTGCTTTTCAAGCCAGCCAATAGGTACTCTTCCTGCAGGTAGGCTGTTCCAGCACACCCACATCATCAATCAGACCCTGAAAGCTACAAATCTCACTGTGCACCCAAATTCTCCTATCCCCCAGGTCCTCAGAGGAACTCTGAAGCACAGACTGCAAGTGCACAGAGAGGAACTCTAAAGCAAAAGTTTTGAGTATATAGAGTGGACCAAGAGAACAGACCAAGAGAGTGGACCAAGAGAGCAAGCCAAGATATACCTCAGGGGCTCCCTGAAACACAGACAGAAACAGAGTACAGCACAAACCAGGAACAGCTCCCAAAGACAAAAAAAAATACAAAGTAAAGAAAGAATATTAAGAGCTGCAAAGGAAAAAGGCCAAGGAACATATAAAGGCAAATTTAAAAGAATTACACCAGACTTCTCAATGGAAACAATGGAAGCCAGAAGGTCCGAGACAAATGTGGTGAGCCACTAAGAGACCCTGGATCCAAGCCCAGACTACTATATACAGAAAAGCTTAAATCACCACCAATGTAGAAAACAAGATATTTCAATACAAAATCAGATTTAAACACTATCTATCTGTAGTAAAAGTGCAGGGCTCCTTTGTTCCATCCCGTGTGGCTAGCTTATACCCAAAATACCCATACAGAAACTATATTCATTCAAATACTTCCTGGCCCATTATCTCCAGCACCTTATTGGCTAACTCTCACATATTAGTTTAACCCGTCTCCATTAATGTTTAGTGCCACTTGACTGTGGCTTACCGGCATAGTCTAACCAGAGTCCATCTCGGGCAGGAGAACCATGGCATCTGCCACTCTGCCCTTCTTCCTCCCAGCATTCAGTTCTCTTTTCCATTCCTACTTAAGCTCTTCCCTATCAAAAGGCCTGCAGTTTCTTTATTCAACCAATAAAAGCAATACAAATACAGAAGGACCTCCTATACCTATCCACAAATACAGTCCTACAGAAAGTAGTAGAAAGAAAAACTCCAACTCAAGGAAGCTAAATGCAAACACAAAATCACAGGCAGCTGATAACCTCACACCAACAAACCCCAAAGAAGGGAAACACACAAACACTACCACCAAAAATAACAAGAATTAACAATCACTAGTCATTAATATGCCTTAATATCAATGGACTCAATTCACCTATAAAAAGACACAAGCTAAGAGAAGAGTTAAAAAAAAAACAGGATTCAGCCTTCTGCTGTATAAAAGAAACATACCTCAACCTCATAGACAGACATTACCTCAAAATAAAGAGATTTCCCAATCAAATGGACCTAAGAAACAAGTGGGTACAGTTATCCTAACATCTAACAAAATAGACTTCAAATTAAAATCAATCAGAAGAGATGGAGAAAGATACTTTATACTTATCACAGATAAAAAAAAAATCCGTCAAGTTGAAGTCTCAATCCAGAACAATTATGACCCAAATAAAAGAGCACTCACATATGTAAAAGAAACATTACTAAAGGTTAAATTACACATCAAACCCCACAAACTAATATTAGTAGATTTTAACACCCAATTCTCTCCAATGTCAATCACACAGAAATTTAACAGAGAAATAAAAGAACTAATAGACGGCATGACTCAAATGGACTTAAAAGACATCTATAGAATAATTTACCCAAACACAGAAGAATATACCTTCTTCTCATCACCTCAAGGAACCTTCTCTAAAATGGACCACATACTCAGTAGTAACAAAGCAAACCTCAATGGATACAAAACAATTGGAATAACCCCCTGAATCTTATCAGGTCACCATGGCTTAAAGTTGGAATTCAACAATAGTAATTGCAGCCTATTGAATGGGAAAATATATCTTCACCAAGACCACATCAGACAGAGGAATAATCTCAAAAATACATAAAGAACTCAAGAAATTAGACATCAAAATATCAAATATTCCAAACAAAAAAAAATGGAGTACATATCTAAACCAAGAATTCTCAACAGAAAAATTCAAATGGCTGAAAGATAGTTAAGGAAATGTTCGACATCCTTAGCCATCAGGGAAATTCAAATCAAAGCAACTCTGAGATACCATCTTACACCTGTCTGAATAGCTAAGATTTAAAACACCAGTGATAGTTTATGCTGGAGAGGATACAGACTAAGAGAAACACTATGCTGGTGGGAATACAAATTTGCATAACCATTCTGGAAATCAGTATGGTGGTTTCTCAGAAAATTGAAAATCAGCCTATCTCAGGACCCAGTAATATCAACCACTCTTGTGCATAAAACCAAAGGATGCTCAATCATGCTACAAGGACATTTATTCACCTATGTTCATAGCAGCATTATTTATAATAACTAGAACCTGGATGCAACTTAGATGGCCCTCAATGGAAGAATGGGTAAAGAAAATGTGGTAAATTTAAACAATGGAGCACTATCAGCGGGGGGGTGGGAGGACAATAACACCTTG
>LOEQ01007253.1:103361-116776 GCA_001685075.1 Bramus lutescens | reverse complement strand
GTGGGAGCCTAGTCTGTTTGGATGCTCACCTTCCCAGACCTGGATGGAGGGGGAAGGACCTTGTACTTCCCACAGGGCAGGGAACACTGACTAACTACTCTTTGTACTGGAGAGGTAGAGGGAGGGGGAATGGGGGGAATGGGGGAAATGGGAGAAGGGGAGGAGGTGGAAATTTTTAATATTTAAATAAATTATAAAAAATCTGAATGCCTTATCCCCATTAAATTTCCACTTGAGAAAAAAATCAAGAAACTTCAAAAAGTTAGTCATGAATACACTAAAACCTGGAGATAATGAAGAGCAGCTTTGTCTTCCCAGTCTTCCTTTGCCATGAGCTTGATGGGCCAACTTAGAATTTGGCAACATTGAACCCAGATACACCTGTCTCACTGTTGTCACTAATGAATAGGAGACCTTGCCTATGGGTGTTGAAATCCTTTAAAATGTCTCTCAGCCACTTGTATTTCTTCTGTTGAAAACTGTTTAGTTCCATGCCAATATATATAATGTGTGTATGTATATGTATATATCCTAGATGCTAATCTCCTGTCATATATAGAGTGAGTAAAGATTTATATCCATTCTGTGGGCTGCCTTTTTATTTTAGTGATGATGTTTGCTGTAACGAAACTTTATAGTTTCATAGGATCCCATTTAGTAAATTTTGATCTTTATGCCTGGTCTATTGGGATCATGTTCATAAAGTCCTTTCCTATGCAAATTAGTTTAAGTATATTCTCTAAATTATCCTCTATTAGAATCAGGGTACTGAGTTTTATGTAGAGGTCCGTGGTTCATCTGGAGTTCAATTTTGTTCAGGGTAAGAGATGAGGATTCAGTTTTTTTCTTCCACATGTAGCTATCTAGTTCTGCCAGCAACACTTGCTGAAGATGTTGTATTTTCACCATTGTGTATTGTTGGACTCTTTGTCAAAGCTCAGGTGGCTAAAGAGTCTGGGTTTGTATGTGGATCCTCTATTCTATTCTATTGACTAATGAGTCTGTTTCTATGCCCGCATCATTCTGGTTTAGTTCTTATAGTTCTATAATTCACTTTGAATTCTGGGATAGTGGTACCTCCAAAAATTTTTCTACTGTTTAGGATTGTTTTGGATAACTAGGATCTTTTATATCATGTCAAAATTAAGATTTTTCAATGTCCAAGAAGAACTTCATTGAAATCGTTATAGGGATTGTGTCGAATCTGTAGATTGCTTTTAGCATAATATTTCGCCTTATAGTATCTTGTTCAACTTTTTTTAAGTGATTTAACATTTTCATTTTATAAATCTTGTACTTATATTGGATTTATTCCAAGATTTTCTTTGAGTCTATTGTGAATGGTATTGTTTCCTAAATCCTTTCTATGCTGTGTTCACCATTTTGATAAAGGAAAATACCTGATTTCTGTGTACAGATTTTTTCCTCTTGTTTTGCTGAATGAAGGAACTTTCTGCAGGAGTCATTAGAGTCCTTTATGAATAGAACCATAACAGCTGAAAACAAAGATGCTTTGACCTTTCCTTTTTCTAATTGCATCCACTTTACCTCCTTCAGCTACCTTACTGCCTAGCAAAGACTTGAAGTACTATGTTGGCCAGAAGTGGGGAGAATGAGCATCCATATCTTGTTCCTGATTCTAGTGGAAAGGCTTTGAGATTTTTCTCACTAAGAATGGTGTTGACTGTTGGCTTCCTGTATATTGCCTTTACTATGTTGATGTATGTCCCCTGCATCCCTGTTCTTTCCAGGAACTTTATGATGAATAGATGCTAAATTTTGTCAAAGGCCCTTCCTGAATCTGATAAGATGGCCAGCCAAGTAGTTTCTGGTCTTTCTGATGTTGTGGAGTCTGACTGTTGTTGTGTGTGCATTGAAACATTCTTGCATTTCTAGTATGAAGCTGTCCTAATCATTACAGACAATATTTCATGGTTTTTAATAATTTTTAATAAATTTACTTATTTATTTAATTTACATCATGCCTGCAGGTCTCCTCCCTCTTCTCCAGCCAGTCCTTCCGCCACACCCCCTCTGTGCCCACGCCCCAGTCCATTCCTCTTCCATTTCAGCTTAAGAAAGGACAGTTCACCAATGAGTATCAACAAAACATAACATATCAAGTTGCAGTAAGATAAAGTACCTCCCCATGTATTAAGGCTAGACAAGGCAACCCAGTATGAGGAACAGAATCTCAAAAGCCTTGTGGAAGAGTTGGAGACAGATCCTGTTATTAATTTTAGGAGTCCCACAAGAGTACAAAACTACACAACTGTAACATATATGCAGAATACAAAGTGGTCCATCTCATGCAGGCTCCTTGGTTGGTGGTTAGTCTTTGTGAGCCCCTATGAGTCTTCTTAAATTTAGTTTGCAAGTATTTTATTGAGAATGTTTGCATTTTATTCATCAGAGATATTATCTTCTAATTTTCTTTTTGTTGAGTCTTTGTTCAACATCCTTAGCTATCAGGGAAATGCAATTTGAAGCCAGTTTGATATTCATCTTAACGCATTTTCAATAGCTAAGATCTAATAATAATAATAATGTTGGTGCGGTTGTGCAGGAAGGGGAATGCATGATGAGCCAATATTGAAATCATTGTGGCGCTTCCTTAAAAATATGGCAATAGATCTACCATGATCTAGTTATGCCACTCTTGACCATATGGAGATATCTGCTCATCCATTCTCATGACTACTAAATGGAAACACGGTTATCTTATCCACAGGACGAATGAGGCGGTCCTATTGCCCAGATGTGATGGAATAGTGTAGGGGACCGCTAGGTACACAGGGTGAATGAGAGCTCACCAAGTGCAACGAGTGTTGCATATCTTTGTGTCTAACCACTGGAGCATGGGCAATCTGCCAGCAATGGTACTTTGGAAGAAAAATGACTCTTCTCCCAGCAGCCAGGAAATAAAAACATAGATGGCCATCAACAAATAGATAAATAATGAAAGCATCTTATATTTACACAGTGGAACATTATTCAGCTATATATGCATTTTAGTCCAAAGAAAACCATGCTGGGCAGTGGTAGTGCACACCTTTAATTCCAGTACTTGGGGGTAGAAGCAGGCAAAACTGTGAATTTGAGGCCAGCCTCATTTATACAGCAAGTTCAAGAGTATCTAGGGCTATGCAGAGAAACCCCGTCACAAGAAACAAAGCAAAACAATAAAAAAGGAAATATGAAGTTCATAGGTCAATTAGTAGAGCTAGAAATAGTCATTTTGAATAAAACTATCCACATACAGAAAGAATAAGACCGCATGTCTCATTTGTGAATTTTAATTTGAATCTTGAGATATGTATATTTCATTTGGAATGTCCATAGAGCTTGGGAAATTACTCAGAGCCATGTGCAGGGGCTTTCAATAGGGAAGAGAAATGCAGTGCACTGGTATAAAGGGTTGGAAGGTTTAAAATGAATGGAATGGAAAGGAGGAGGGAGTGTAGAAGGAAGGCAGAAAATAAAAGGCTATAGCACAGCCCCGAATGGGAGATCTACACTGTAGTCTTCCTTCCAAACCTCAGATATAATTGTAGAAGAGGAATAAATGAGTGTAAGGGTAGAGCTGGCAGGAGGCTACATGGAAACAGTGTTTTCAGGACCCAACAGGGCATCTGCACCTATGCAGTCTTAGAAGTTGTAACAATATGCACACACATAGGGCAAGCTCAACTGGAGCAAATTTCATTATGGACAGGCAAACTGGGCATGAGACCATAGCTGTGGTGCTATTGACAATTATTAGATAAGAGCAGAAGAATCCATTTCTCTAAGAATATAACTTTGATAAGTTATTTCAATGAAAGGCCACACATCCGAGAATATTTGGGCAGGATAAATTAGTCTTGATGAATGTTTTTAAAAAACCAAAGGACACAAAGTTGTTTGTACAGGAAAGAGGAGGAGAATTAGAGAAGAGTGGGTGTGTGTGGATGTGTGTGTGTGAATATGATCAAAATTCTCAAAGAACTAATGAAAAAAATAAAAGTAAACCTTCTCTTTTGAAGATACAAAATGATATCTCCAAAAGCCTTAGTCATTAAGGATTTAAAAATGAGAGATGCAAAGAACTCAAGTAATTGGTCATCAAAATAACAAGTAATTCAATAAAAACAAATGGAGTACAGACCTAAACAGAGAACTCTCAACAGAAGAATTTAAAATGGCGTAAAGACACTTAGGGAAATCTTCAACATTGATAGTCATCAGAGAAATGCAAATCAAAACAACTCTGAGATTCCATCTTATATCTGTAAGAATGGCCAAAATCAAAAACAATGATGACAACTTATGCTGGAGAGGTTGTGGGGAAAAGGGAACACTTCTGCATTGCTGGTGGGAATGCAAGCAGGAACAACCCCTTTGGATGTCAATGTGATGATTTCTCAAAAAATTAGGAAACAACCTTCTTCAAGACCCAGTAATACCACTTTTGGGTATATATACAAAGGATGCTCAATTGTGCCACAAGGNTGAATTTTGCAGGCAAATGGATGGAGCTAGAAAACATTATTTTGAGTGAGCTAACCGAGACACAGAAAGTCAATTATCACATGTACTCACTCATAGGTGGTTTTTAAACATCAAGCAAAGAAAACCAGCCTAAAAGCCACAATCCCAGAGAACTTAGACAACAAAGAGGACCCTAAGAGAGACATACACAGATCTAATCTCCATGGGAAGTACAAAAAGACAAGATCTCCTGAGTAAATTTGGATCACAGGGTCCTTGTGGGGAGGGTTGAAAAAGACAGGGGAGAGTCAGGGAGGGGAGCAGAGAAAAATGAAGAGCTCAATAAAAATCAATTAAAAAAAGAAAAAAATGTGAGATGCAAATTATGACATTGTTAAAATCAGACTAGTCTTCTGAAATTTTACCCAATTAATGATTTTATAAATATATTTTAAACTGCACAGATTCTTCAAAATAAGTATTTAACATAAATTGACATCTCCATAAGAGACTGAATTTGAATATTGCAAATACTTAATAGTTTAGTAAAGAATATTTGCTTAGAACATAATTAAGGAATTCAGTTTTTTAATGAAAGCAATTAACATATTCACTGTGCTTCTATTTAATGTAATTGCTTAATATTAATGTGCAACATCAGTGGTTTAAATTAGTTTTTATTTGATATAGAACATCAAAGCTTTCTGCAGAGATTAGATTTAGCTAAATGACCTGTATATCTAGAGGCATAGGGTGTTTAAGGATAGAGATCAGAGAGGCATTTTAACATAATTGAAAATTATATTGGAAGATCCCCATTACTGGGCTTTGTAGTCAAAGTTAAATAATTGGATCTTTATGATATAACTATGCCTAAATTTTAAATGCATGTAATCCACTGTGAGCTAGGATCAAATGGGCAGACATACACTCATCAAGGAAACATGTCAATGAAAGTAAACACCTTTTTAATATAGCATACTTTGAAATGACAGCTACCAATGTTTTAACTCTTCTAAAGATTCAGTATTGCTTTCAAGGATGTGTAGGTAGAGCCAGCAGGAGCCCTGTAGCTCATTCTCGTAAAAAAAAAATAAAAAATAAAAAAAAATAAAAAAAAGAAGATGAATTTCTATCAAGAGAAGCATACATTTTCAATTTCCTCCACACATTTCCATATTTGCACATAGGTGTCTAGAGGTCATGAGTAGCTTTAAATCTAGAATAAATACCTTGCTTCAAGGTAAGGTTTAGTGTACTACTTCCAACAGTGATCAAAAAGTTCATCAGTGTGAGATGTTAAAAAGGAAAGGGTGAAACTTTAATGTTAAGCTTTCATAATAATAATTAGAATCCCTGGGTTTGGAGGGATGGCTCAGCAGTTAAAAGCACTGGCTACTCCTCCATGGAACCTGAGTTCAATTCCCAGCCTCACATGGCAGCTCACAACTGTCTATAACTCCCGTTTCAGGGCATCTAGCGCCCTCACACAGACATACATTCAGGGAAAACACCAATGCGAATTATAAAGAAAAGAAATTGGAATTCCTTGAATCACAGTTATTTGTGTATTTTAAGTTATAAATGTTAATCTTATATTAAAATATTTCTCAGATATGTAGAGTTTGGAGCTATATAAATTACTTGCATTCATTTCACAATTTGGTCCCTGCCCAGTGGAAAGATCTACACAAGGTACTTAACAGCTCTTTTGCCTTACCTATAAATATAAATCACAAGAGCTACATCACAAATGTGAGGTGACAATGAAAAGAAAAGGTACAGTTTTGATGCATAAGTTAATACCTAGGACACAGTGAACATTCAGTAAATTTAGTTAATACTATAGTTCTTTCTAAATTTTCATAGGTACAAAATTATTAATAATTATACCTAATGCAATGTTTAACACAGTGTTTTATATTATTTAACTGAACTGAATTTTCTTCTTCTGTGTCCTTGATCTTCAATCTGATGCAGACTTCATGTTCAGAAAACTCCATTCTGATTCTGGAGACATTAGAGCCTGTCTTCTAAAGTGTTCTGATATCAGAATGATGCTTAACACTCCATTTTCTTGGCTTCCCAGTTGGTGAAGAACTTTTGGGAAGGACCGTTTTTGCAATATGTGGCTATTGCATCAAGAATGTAACGAAGGGCAAAGATGTGAAAGATATTCAGTAAATTCCTGTTGGATGAATCAATTGAAATAACAAGTAAACGATAGCAGATCCGGAGCCTATCTGTTCATGCTGACAGTAACATTTATACAAAGGGAGAATTTACATGTTCGTAGTGTGGGTTGACAGAAAATCTGTAAGTATGTTTGCATTGGTGCACTTTGCAGCATTTCCTAACAGTAAACAAGCCACTTTCATGTTGGTAGCCATGTCATTTAAATTAGTCAGGAGTGTCCATAAACTACAGCAAATACCACTATGAACAACAGTGTTAATCTCCGTTGATTGTCTTAAAGTCTTCCCTTCAATTCCTGAAAAGCCCTTTCATTTTTTTTCCCACACTCTGGTTATAGTTAGAACACAACCCTCAATCTTGCCCTGTTCTTTTCCCATACATTAGCAGAATTGTCCTCTGCTTCTTTTATCTCATATGTCTCCCGAGCTTCAAGCCTCCTCAGCAATGATATCCTCACCTTGAATGTGACCTTCATAATCCTTTGTTGATGATAATTCCTAGTATCGTGGGTTTCTCTTAATACTACCTAGGATTATGGTCTGAGTCTTTCAGCATTTTTTTAATTAAAACCATGCCTATGGGAGATTTGGTTTCTCAACAGGCAGCTTTCTATAGAATAAAACTACTTTTTCTTTTGAAAAATGTGTAGCTATAACCTTTATAAAAGCCCAAAATCAACACCAGAACGTAAATCGCAAAAAAAAAATTTCTCTGAGGAGAGTGACAAAGTGTTCATATTTTGTTATGGTCGGAGGTGAGTGAAAACACATTAGTGACTCTGAAATTATTGATTCCTATAAATTCTATTGAATGCTGCAATAATGATCTGAACTGTAGGACTATAATAACTATATGAACTACTGTTACCTATTAAACTACTGTGCATGCATAACAACATTCTCTCAGTAGCTTTTAATGTGTGCCCTATGTTTAACATCATGCTATCATTGATTCGTGGAGTGGCACCCGGATGTCATATAGCACAGTAGAAGCAGTGATTTCTCCATTCTCTCGTATCAGCTTCTCACTTATACTGTTCCTGTTAACCATTTCCTTTATTTTGTTTAAACCTCATTTAAAGGTACAGTTTAGTATAAAAGTTAATGGAGACCAAGGAACTATTTACTTTGGGTAACAGTGCAGCGAAAGTGGGAGCTCTGTCTAAACTCACTACTGCAATACAGTCTGATTCAGTGATTTTGGGGTGGTCCTTTGGGATTTTGAAATGTATAGAACCCTGTAAATTATATGTTGTTTTTTATAAAGAATGAGGCTTCCACACCATTCTACATAACTGTTTTCCTAACACTTTCTGTCTTTCCTTAAAGGTTATCCATTCGTTTTTTTTTCTATAGATTTGGTTTTCAGTTATTTGGTTTATTGAAAGATCTATGGCAATATGTGGTTTAAGTGAATTTTAACAGCAAACCCAGTTTCCACCCCCACATCTCTGCACACACTTCACAGCCGGCAGCTGGTTCTGTCACTTCCTCGTCTTCTCATGGACGAACTGGTGAGCCCTCAGGTACAGGCCTCTCTCTAAAGACTAACTTTAAAATACTTATCTTAATTCTTTCCTAGGTTCTCTGGTGGGAGGACAAATCATATCATACCTCAGGTACCAAGTCTCCACTTTCAGATTTAAGGCAGGGAAGATGAATCAAGAATTATTGTTTAGCATGACACAGTGGCACAGACCTTTAACTACAGTGCTTGAGAAACAGAGGAAAACACTGTGACTTCAAGGCCAGCCTGGTCTACGTAGAGAGTACCAATCCATTAAGGTCTGTATAGTGTCTCAAAATAACAAGAAAAGAATTGTAGTTTGTGACTTCTGAAGAAAATCAAGCTCCCAACCAGATAGCCTTCCAAAGGTATTTGTTCGGCAAGAAACAAATTGATATTTTCTTATCAGTTAATATTACTTTATGTAAGAATCAAAAAAAATAATCACTCCCCTAATAGACATCAGCAGAGGAGAGAAAGGGTGATCAGTAAGATTCAAAGACCAAACTGCCACACCTATCTATTCTCTGTAAAATAAAATAAAATTGCACAATAAGAAAGGGGTATAATTCTATGGACTTTTCAGACATAAGTGAGGTCAATGTTGGAAGATTCTGTACTATTAGTTCTGAAATTGCTTTATCCCAAACTCTGTAGAA
The DNA here is from genome assembly GCA_001685075.1 of Bramus lutescens. Taxonomy (NCBI): domain Eukaryota; kingdom Metazoa; phylum Chordata; class Mammalia; order Rodentia; family Cricetidae; genus Bramus; species Bramus lutescens. The sequence continues at coordinate 107,945 of LOEQ01007253.1, read as the reverse complement.
AAAAAGGAAACTGAAGATCCAACTGGTACTTCGGTGTGTGTAGCCAAAATGAGCTAGAAAATGACAGTGATAATACAGTATGCTGAAAATTGTTCTAGTGTGAAGAACCTTATTTTATGAAATTCTGTCAATTTGTCTATGAAATGGTCATTACTATTACTCAGTATGCCCCACTAGATTTCCCATGTAAAGAAGAGCCTCAGGGAAATTAAATTGCCCAAGGACAGATCCAAAACTCCTGTTCTGAAGTACTGCACAACCTTCCTTATACCAGATAGTCAGATGTTCTCTTGATGTAGCAGTTCCCTTTGGGGTCAAGTGACCCTTTAATGAGAATGACATGTCAGATATCCTGCATATCAGATATTTATATTATCATCCATAGCAGTAGTAAAATGACAGTTGTGAAGTAAATACAAAAATAACTTTATGGTTGGGGGTCACTACAACATGAGGAACTATGTTAAAGAGTCACATCATTAGGAAGGTTGAGAACTATCATCTTAAGAGCAAAGATATATTTCAACAAAAAAATCAGTGTGGAATATTATTGTGTGAGGCTAGCGTGACGTCCACCACACTACCGAAAAACCTTATAAAATATTGTTGTGAAATATATTCAGACATCTCCCTTTAAGAAATAGAAAGCAAACAAAGAGAGCAACAAGAAGGGAGTAGGACATCTACATTTATCATTCTTATTTATCTCCAAGAAAATGATTATTTACTTAGTCTAGACTTAGAAAAAGAAAGAAGATAGGGGCACAAACAAGAGCTGAGATGTTATTTTAGTATATAGGATTACCAGTTGGGGTGGAGAGGAAGGGCCATCTAAGACACATATGTTTTCCAATTTGCTTATGTTAACCTTGTCTACAGGGGCTCTTTCATGAGCTAGAGACCTATCATATTATTTCATTTCAGGAAGAAAAAAACAAACGGAGATCTAGACTATTAATTATTAGAAAAAGGAAACTATTTGACTTTGGACTCCTTAGCTCTGAATTGGCAAACCATTGCCAGGGGTTTGACTGTGTCCTTTCGATCCCTGCCAGCCTCATCTGAATCTTCTCTCTCACGGCATCACATGCATTGTTGGTATTTCCTAGTGTTCCCTCTTGATAGCTCTATATCCTTCTCCTTCTGCCTGTCCCTAATATCTCACTAATGTTCAAAGTCAAAATGCGTCTCCCCATCTTCCTCTTAGGGACTCCGCTATGTTTTTCCCTTTTGGTGTAGCCAGAACAGGAAGTAAGGAAACAGTGCGCATCCTGTTGCAATTCTTGTCCTGAACCTGCACCCAATTTCTCCTCTCAGTCAGCTAAGCAGTGAAGTATGGGAGTATTTATCCCAGCATGTTCCAAGGATGTAGTCTGTTCTCACTTTCTTGCAAAAAATACAGTGTCAGCTGCATTTTGTCTTTACCAACATGGCAGAATCCTTGACCTTCACCCAGATAATTGGCACAAATGATCCTGATAGAAGCCACTGATGTCAACAACTTAGCACGTTTATGGTACTAAATCTTTTTATGGATGAAAACTTTTGCAGAACCTTAGACATCTTTGTAACATGGCAAATGTCTTGCTTGGACTTAGAGCCTGTTCAACTGAAAGTGAAGGACGCACATAAACATCTTGCATTAACCACATTCTTGCCTCCCCTTGCTTGTCACACAGTGGCTAAGACAATGTTCTTTTCACAATAACTAATAAATGTGTGAGGATCTCTGATGAGTGTGTGAGATATTAAGGCTGTATTCTAAAAGACAGACACTTCATTGTTGAAACAAAAAATAAGAAAAAAACAAATAAACACAATCCCTCAGCTAATCTCCCTCAGAGGGTGTTTAGAAAGCAATTTTCATTAAAATGTTTTGTTATTCATCATCTCTAGCATCCAGTGAAACATAAATAATTATCTAAGTTTTCACCAGAATCTTACTGTTCCTCTGGCTGTAAGAACACAGACACAGAAGAATAAATATCTAAATAACAGAGTAACCATCATTTCTCTTATGTATGGAAATCAGGCAGAAAAGCATACTCATTTTAACTAATCCTAGGCTTCCAGAGAGATACTTTTAATACTAATCTTAGCAGGATCTCTAATAATGTCTGGTATTTAGATAATGCATTATTTTCTAAACATTTTAATTGATTTGTTTTCTCATAGGGAATCCCTTGTAGAAGCAACCGAAAATTATTAACCTCATTTTACATCTAAGAAAATTAATTCTCAGCTAGATTAAATGAAATGCACAAAGTTATACAGCTTACGAGTACTTGAATTTAGACTTATTGAGGTTTTCCTTTCTTGGGCTCTTGTGAGCCTGCCCCTGTATTATGCCATCTATTTCTTTTTTATGTGCATTTAGAAACATTAGCTATCCCAGAATGCATTGCCATCTGATTTGGCTAAACGTTACATACCGCCTAGTTCTAAAGAAAAACCATGTGTATCATAAACCTGCACCAAGGTTGGACTGGCTAATGTTAATTAGTGGAGTTTAACTTACCTGTATTCTTTATGTGTGATGTCTGTTCCTCTCATTTTCAGATTGTACCCATTGCTTAGACTTTGATGTCTTCATGCTGGCTCTGGGTGAACACTACCCACTAAAAGTCTATTCCTATTTCTATCCTGTATCCCCAAAACATTTATGCCTCATACATCCGGGACATGTAACCCTAATTCCAATGCCTCAAACACAGCAGGCATATTTAGAGAAAGATTTAATGAAGCTAAATTAAACCATTGCCTTTGCGCATACTGCTCTCTTTGCAGGAAAATTTGAATTAAAAAAGTCTCTAAACTTTTAATTTTTTCTTAGGGTAATATAATTTACCCATCCCCCCTTTAGAACTGTTAATTTAATGAGGCATGTTTTCACTGGTGACGGACATGGCAGCTGTAGTTCTTACAATGATTATGTCAGAAACTGAGGTACAAGTATAACATATGAAATAATTTTCTTCCCCACTGCCTGTCTCCTAGAAGAAAGAGAGTGGCCACATCTATATTTTCCCTGCCTGGAATCACTGTTGCATTCAGGGAGGGATTTAATACCAGATCTGAAGACGACTTCAAGAAGAATATCAGACCAGTTGCTAGGATACAGAGGAACTGGAAACACTTGTGCAAAGATGGATTGTCTAGATGCAATCAGCTTCATCTCTCCACTTCCTGGTTTACAACAATGGAGAGCCTGATCCAATCGAGTCTGTGATGGCTCATTTTAAATAATAATGAAACATTATAAAGTAAATGGAGCTCCTAGATTGAAAGAGTACAAAAGACAAAAGGAATGCAGAGAAAGAAAATTAACTTTCACTGAAACTTATTCTATGACAAGTAACTTATATGTAGTTATCATCACGTCCTGAAAGTCATCATAGTTCCTTATTATGTAGGCAAAATCCTGAGTCTACATAATAGAGAGAAGTTAAATATTTCCCCAATGTCATTAAAAAGCCTATTCCTGTGCACAAGTTACATTTCAACCAGCTCCTTGAACAGGTGGACTCTATTTACTTTTAAGTAGGAGTGGTAGGACTTGAATACCAAGGGCTTTGCTATGCTTTGGATAAGAATATTACCCCACAGATGCACATGTTTGAATACTTGGCTCCCAGTTGGTATCCCTGTCTTGAGATGCTGTAGAATCTTTGAGGTGGGAGACATGGTGAACAGAGATAGGTCAGCAAGGGATGGGCCTTTGTGAACTTCAGCTTAGACTCACTTCTGCCCCTTGTTTGCCTGCCTCCTGTCAGTCATTATGACGTAACCATCTGCCTCGTGTTCCCATCGCCATTCCTTTCCTTGCCATGATGACCGGAATCCCCTGAAACCTTAAATGGAAACAAAACCTATCTTCTTGTAGTTGTTTCTGTCATTACCCAGTCACGCAGATGAGAAATGTAACAAACCCTGTCTTCATCCTTCCAGTACAGCTACATAATGATATAATATTGTCTTTTGTGTTCTAAGTACACAGAAACAGAGGACCATAGAATTGTTATGCCCAATTCTATGTCACCAATACCATCAGATAAGAAGCAACATTTACACTTACTCTTCATCACCAAATCCTCCAAAATGGATTGGAAATAATGATGTATCAAGTATTAAATATTGGAGTCTAGTCTGATTCTGCATTATGCAGTAGATACCTGAAAGGAAAGAAAGTGGGGTATATTGACATAAAATTTTGTCCAAATTCAAAGGGTGTTTTACATGTGTATATATGTTTAGGTAAGTAGGTATGTGTGTTTGTTGTGTGTGTCTAGCTAACCAAATTTCCCCAGGGATTACCTACCTCTGCCTCTGCCTCTGCCTCTGCAGTTCTGAAATTACAGACAGTCACCATGCCTTCCCTGCTTGAAGTACAGGCATTTTATCCACTGAGCCATCTCCCCGATCCCTGATGAATCTTTGGGCTATAAATATTATGCATTAGCTTCCTGAATTTCTTTTTTTAAGATTTATTTATTATGTATACAACATTATGCCTCCATGTATGCCCGCACGCCAGAGGAGGGCGTCAGATCTCAATACAGATGGTTGTGAGCCACCATGTGGTTG
>LOEQ01007253.1:60750-76970 GCA_001685075.1 Bramus lutescens | reverse complement strand
GTGGAAATTATAATAATAATAAAGAAAATAAAAAATAAATAAAATAAAATAAAAAGGGTTATTTATTTATTTTGTGTAGCATTCTGTCTGTATGTATGCTTACAGGCCAGAAGAGGGCACTATATGTCATCACAGATGGTTATGAGTGGTCATGTTTTTGCTGGGAATTGAACTCAGGACTTCTGGAAGAGAAGCCATCTCTCCAGTCCTATGATATATGTTTTGACAACAACTTGAATATATATTAGAATAAGTTTTATTTAAACTATGAATGTGTTAACAAAATTAGGAATGAAGTCTAATTTGTCTGGCAAATTTGTCAATTTTGCTGAAACTAACATTTGAACATATTACTTTAATGTAACTGAATTCTTAATATATATGAACACTTTGTGATGCTATAATAGGAAATAAACCTATAAGATATATATTAAATGTCTCCTTTTAATGGGAATTTTTGACAGTGTTTTTCATTATAAGATATTGTCCCTAATAACACCTAGGAAAGTTAAGTGTTTTGCCTGTTTCTTTGGTTCTACCTTAACTGACTGAAATGTATTCTTTTTGCAGAATATTTAAGACACAGTAATTTTTATGGTAGCTGATTTCTCTTCCAATGTCTGGGTATTGATATATGATTTAATCACCCACCATTGGATGCAGAAATACTCAGAACTGAAGATAACCTGTGAGCAAAAGATACATTTTCTCATATATAAATTCAATGGCACACTTTGTTTAGCAGGAAGATTACCCTCAGTTAATGTGGTGTGATTCTTCATCAATGCAGCATTATAAAATTTTCTTTTACTTTCTAGACATTAGAATTTATTAATCACTCAAACAAGTGTTTTGCTTATAGGAGATCTTAAAAATAGAGTAGCATTTAGAGATTTTGGACTTCATTTGAAAATGTAGTAGAACCTATGAAACCTGTTCCCTGAAAAAGTAAGGGGTGTGTGTGTGTGTGTGTGTGTGTGTGTGTGTGTGTGAACACGTGTGCATGCATACACATGCATGTGTGTGCGTTTGTTATTGTGTTGTGTGGGCATGCATACGTAGGTCTGTGTGCTCATGTGTGGTCTATGTGTGTGCATGTGTGCATATATGGTATGTGAGTGTGCGTGTGTGCATACGTGGTGTGTGTATATTTGTGTGAGTTTTTGTTTCATTTGGTTTTGGTTTTCCATTTAGCTCAGGCCATCCTTGAATTTTCCAGGTAGCCCAGGGTAACCTTGTGTTTGTGTTCCTCCTGCCTCCACCTCTTGGATGCTGTAATTCCAGGGATGAGTCACCACCATGGTTTATACAGTGTATTTTTCCTCCTCTCAATATGCACAAAATCTCCTGCAACTCCCTGTTGGATCCCTCAACCTGAGACACTCAGTGCAGTGAAGGAAGTTTCTGAGAAACATTTACAAGTCCATCCCTTTAATACCCTGGGTGATTCTAATCCTTAGGACGTGACCTTTGAACCTTCAAAGATGTAGTTATTGGCTCAGTATCTAACAACTTCCTTTCATCTTTTTCTGTTAATTCATTTTGTTCTCATTTTCCTAACACTCCCTGAGCCCTGAGCCCTGAGCTCTGAGCCCCGAGACCAGATTCCAGTTCAGTTTGGGGTCTTTTCTGTATTATGAATCACAAATTCCTTATTTGTTGTAAATGTCCCAGTAAATTACAGTATAATAATTTTTCTTGAAAACCAATACTACAAAGTCCCTGGCATACAAATATTTCTCTCCCACATCTTAAATGAAAACAAGAGAGTTAAGTCAAAATTTTAAGGGGTTTCCTCATTCCGGTGGTTAAATATAGTAGATTCATCAAAGCTCACAAATGGAAATCAGATAGCAATTCATAATAAAAGCTTACATAAATTTCCAAATTCCATAAGACAATTAATTTCTCACTAACCAGGGTCATTTGTAGAGAATCCATAAAGTAAATATAACTTCTTTGTACATCACTTTCTTATTTTTTAGTATTTTATTAAATTTTTCTTTGACCATTTCATACATATATAAAGCACCTTCTGGTTACTGTCAATCTCACCCTTTCTTATAACCCTTATCCTTGCCATTCCTAACCCCAGTGGTAGATATCATAATGACATTTTGAGCAAACTGTGCCCTTCTCCCAATCTCTCCATCACAGCTAACTTTGACCCCCCACCCTTTGTAACATGTCTCCCTCTTGATCTCTATTCTTTTACGATGTATCATGACCTTTCACAAACTCCTTATCCTTCCTCATCACGGTCTCTTTTTAGACTTTTAGACTTTACCCACACTTACATCTGTATACACACACACATACACACACACACACACACACACACACACACACACGATCTCTTACCTAAACAGTTGAAATTCTTTGATGACTACAATATAAAGAGATCATGGAAAATAGGGGAAAGACAATAAGGAAATCATGATGATCACTAGTGACAAAATGTAACAGTTCATGGTGAAGTAACATGTGCAGCTGATAGCTCAAGGATACGAAACACTTCAGTTACTCTATAACTTTATGTACTTGTTTATCTTTTACAATCGTCTAAACATCTGTTAACCAGAGACCCTACTCCTCTTGCTTCTCCAGTTTGTTTATACAGTCCTAGCTAACATATGTTGCAATGAACACACCAAATATGAAAGAGTCTATGACAGGCCCTTAGAAGTCACAACAGCATGTGGCAAATGCAGTCACGAGCAAACAGAATTTTAGATTGGTTCTGTTTCTCAATATAACAAAATGGGTTGTGGTGCCATCTATTTCCCGTTTCCTATTCATGAACAGAAAATAAAAAGTCAGGTGAGATGCATGATCTTATGAAGTAATAATAATTAAAATATGGACAGTAATATGATACATTGTTAGTAAAATACAGAGTGATAGGATTCAAATATTTAGGTAAATTTTTGTTTAATTATACAGTAAACTAAGGACAGAGTTAATAACCTGACATTTGAATGTACATAAGTTTAGCAGAACTTATTCAGAATTAGATGGCAAGGAATACTCATAACAATTTTTATAGAGTTTAAGGAGAATGGTGCTTCCAATTCCAATTTTAAAACATGAAAATGTGTGTGTGTGTGTGTGTGTGTGTGTGTGATCTTGTGGCCTAAGTCCTGTGGATGAGTGTGACATCATTATTCCACATTGTTATTAATAATAAAGATAAGAAATAACAGCACATTAGAGGACAATGAAATTACAGTCAGAACAAGACCAAAAAAATGAGAAAGAATTGAAGAATTCTCGATAATTGAGATAAATAACTAAATGCTTTTCTATGGAAAAAGAAAATTTTGAGCTTCTTGGGACAAGGAAAGGGGAGAATGCTCCAATTCAAAGCCAGCTCATTCAGCTAGAGAAATGTGAAAATTAGGAAGAACAAGTGTGACCTGAGCATGTAGCAGACGCTAACTGTATGACAGCCTCCTGGGGAAAGGCCAAGGACATGGAAGCATAAAGCCAGGAGATGCACTTCATGTCTGGGAACAAGTCAGATCTTGTTAGGGAGACTTGACTCAGAATTCAAAACATTTCCAAGCATTTGTAAGAAATAACTGAAATCCTGAGCAGTCGATGAGTCATTTTCACTAAAACCACAAGTTGATTTGTTTAGTTTGAGGCCAATATTCTGAGTCACCAATTTATATCTTTTCAGTTCAACATGGTCTGCAGATATGACCTTTCTACTGTTCTTCAGCCATCTGACACCATCACATCCGAACTTGTCCTTCCTTATGTCCATGAAGCAAGAGGTGCTTTGATGCGACCCCTTTCACACCCACTTCCCCCTTCTTCCAGTTCATTGCCCCAATACCCACAGGAGAGATTTTAAAATACAAACTTCTGTGGCTCCTCAGAATGCATGGATCCATCATGGGTTTTCAGAGGACACTTTCAAGACAGTTTACTCCAGCTTGTCAAAAATTTATCAGAAAGCATTTTCTTAGACCATTTTATCAACATCTGCCAGAAAAATCACCACTACAAATACATAAAAATAGGGTATTGTTATGATTTTGATGGGAAATGTTCTCCAGTGGCTCATGCACTTGAACACTTGTCCCCCCCACTAGGGGCAGTGTTTGGGAAGCTATGTGGAACCTTCAAGAAGTGGAGTGAAGGAAGTTGACCACCGCAAGTGAGCCTTGAGGTTTTCTACTCCTGCCTGCTTGCTACCTCCCTACTTTCTGCTATGAAAAGCAAAGATATAAGGAGATAAGAAAACCCAGCCACACATTCCTGCAAACGTAGGGCCACCTGCTACCCTGACTTCCGATGTGCTGTATCCTCTCAAACTATAAACCAATTCAAACCCTTCCTCCTTAAATTGCTTCCAATCAAGCATTTGGTCCAGAGGTAAGAAAAGCAAATAATACAGATGTATACATTGTTAAATAGCATTCTACTCTTAAACATGAGACTTTCCTTTACTGAATCATGTGTGTTAGCACATGTATGTACATCTTGCATCAGCCTTGAGTATCGCTCCCTTGTGAAGGTGTTCAGTGGCTTCTGATTGTTCCCCACACAGTCAGTACACAAGCCATTTCCTCTAGAAAACCTGTGTTGAGCGTGGGATTGCAGCCATATGAGTTATCTTTGCACCTAAGAGCATCATGGTCTCTTATCCAATGTCTCTGCGGCAGAACGAAGGTCCCAGGAAAAGTGACACCTATCAGCCTTGTTCAGTGCTTCATGGTTTTTGCCATGGTGCTGTACAGCCAGGGAGCATTTAAGGTGGGTCTTCAGTCTCATAGGACTGCTATGCATATAAAAGGGAGAAAATTGGGGCCTAGGCTTCACACAGAAAGAGTTTCAAAGGAAAATGAAGGCAACACACTGTGCTTATTATACAAGCCAAGCAATGCAAGTAATGACCAGTGGCACTAGGAAAAAAACCCTTACAGCTCTCCGTTTGAATCAACCTGTCAAATTCTTGATCCTGGAGAGAGATCTTCCAAACTTTGAGATACCACACGGCTTAAGCCAACTAGCCATTCAGTAGTAATTTGTTACAGCAAACATGGAAAACTAATGGAATTGCTTTGAATTTTATGTCTGTCGTTTAACTGAAGTTGCTTGCAGGCTTCGTCGTAAGAACTCATTCTTGGCAAATGCTCCGTCACAAAGGGGATACTTTAAAAGGCCCGTCTTACAATGTCACCTACCAAGTCATCTTATCGGTTATTTATCATGATCTCACTCTGTTTGGATGTTGAAACTTTATTGATATTCTAAAGATAAGAAATAAAAAGAGTTAGCAGCCAGCTTCTCCAGATTGCTCCCCTCTTCAAACCTTCCTCGTTCCCCTGTCTCTTCTTTTCATTCCAATTGTGTAAAACTAGTATTTGTATACATGTGTCTGTATTAAGAGTGTGTATGTTAATTTAAATGTCAAATGCCTCCCACAGATTAAATTTTCTACTTATTTCTGTAGTAAAGTAAATACTTTGAAGACTTTTTTGTTTTGTTTTCTAAAGACCACACTAAAGCTATTGTATGCATTATCCATATACTAAGAAGAAATTCTTCTAGTAATCTTCTAGTAACGTACATTAAGGGTTGGAAGAGTGAACTGACTGTCTTGACCAAGATTGCACAACCAGCTGGGAACAATGGGGCCAAAGACTAATCCCAGTGTAACTTTAGGGCCCCATGTATGAACTCTACCTAGGGTTCTATGAGTAAGAGATAGAGGTTACCTTTTTTCTGGCACTCAAAAGTTGCACTTTGGATAAAATCAATTAAACTTTCATTGTCTCTTCTACAAAATGAAAAGAGCAATGGCACCTTCTAAAACTTGTGTGTGTGTGTGTATGTGTGTGTGTGAGTGTTAAATGAATGTTAGAGTGAATATAGAGTACTTAGATTCAGTAGATGAAATCTTCCATAACTTCAGAAAAACAGTAAAGAATATGGAAATGTGTGGGGATATAAACATTCCTGATAAAGCTAAGAATCTATAGTTTTGCTTTTTAATATTAATTTTTAATTACTAACATTAATTAGTTTAATAATTGTTATATTAATTCAATTAATAATACTAATTTTTAGTATTACCTCCTATACAAGGATAAATATGCTTTGTTGCTAAAAAAAAACTCTGGTTTCACATTTAATATCTGAAGGAAATACATGTATAATTAATTTACTGTATCCTGAAGTTATGATTTTAACAACCCATGTGTAGTTCAGAAAATGTCTGAAAAAATACACCTCTGCTGAATATCTATATCTTTCCTGTTCATTACTAATTCATACATTTATATATACATATATAAAACATTTCAATTACATTAAGTAGTATGAGGAATGTGTAGTTAATTTACATAAGAGTCTGCTCATAACTTCTGAGTAAACATTATACCATCATATACAAGGGACTTGAGCATTCATGGAACTGGGTATCTGTAATGGCTCCTAGAACCAAGCTCTGAAAGATATGCAGAGATGGTTCTGATTCTATTAGAAGATCTAATCCAAGATATGGTATTTAATTATTATATTGAAAGTATTCAACAAAACAGTTCATGATACATGGCGAGACTGATGGTGATGAACACCTTTAATGCCAGCACTCAGGAAGCAGAGGCAAGTGGATATCTGCGAGTTCAAGGCCATCCTAGTCTACATAGAAAATTCCAGTCCAACTAAGATTATATAGTGAGCTCTTGTCTCAAACAATAAAAGAAAGAAAAAGGAATACAAAGTCCTTGATACAATATACTTATAATTGACTGAGCTGGAATATGGCATTTATAATGGATTAATTGGTATCTGGGGAAAAAGACAGTACGCAATTAGGTTGTCATTCATATATATATATATCCATAAAAAACTATAATTATCAAATATTCTATGATACAAATTTCCTTGATTATTTTCTTAAGTTTCAAATTCTATTGAATTGACATTCTTGAAATGGATGCTATTTTATATTTCATAAACAAACTGTCACACTATCTTACATTTTAATATCCAAGACTTCCTATTAACACTACCTCATCGAATCATTGATTGAATTGATCAGAATAATCCACTCACAGTATGAACACTAGAGAGGTTTCAATGATTGGATGGATATTTTTTGAGAGGTTATTTGATTGATCATTATTTTAACTAAAAATACTAATTGTGTTTGGAATAACTACATTTTCATTCTATTACTGTATTTCCCTTGTTTTCCACATTCTTCAGGTGCCTTGTATTCGACAACTTTCAGCAAAATTAATTTCTCATGTATTTTTCCCTTTGTTGTGTACAAAAATCAGAAAAACTAAGAACTCTATCTTCCTTCGACTTTCTTCAACTTACTTTTAACAGTATTTCTTATGAAAGGAAGACTACTAGAAATCAATGTTTGTAAAAAAAATCACTAGGTGAAAACAAAAGACACAAACAAATCTATAAATTGTTGTGAAACATAAAGAGAGAGCTTTTTCTGTCCAGGTGAGTATTCACAGTAATTGCATTAAGTAGAGGCTGGGAAACCTAATATCACTTTCATCTCTGCCCACATAATTATCTTGACTGAACAGAAATCTGCTGTGTTTATGATCTTAGCATCATCATTAAGCTAGAAATTGAATATTCAATCCTAGCCCGAAAAATTCCAATTAAAGCCATTTGGAGATATCCACCGACTTCCAGCACTGATTCTTTCCCATAAAGATGGAGGGTGGCAGGATATCACACCTGAAAGAGGCGCTGTAAGCTTATTAGCAAGACTGATTAACAGCAACTCTTCAGTTCTTCCCTACCTGAGCATCTCCAGGTGGACTAATGTTGCATCCTGTGATGCTGCCAGGCACAGAGAGGAGGTCGTCTCACATTAAAAACGAGTTTGTGTCCTGCTTTCGAACTAGATGATCTGGAGAACTGATCTTTGAAGTGGCAACAGACCTGTGGAAATAGATGATTGCATCTAGGAACGGGTGTTGACAAATTGTATGTTCGGAGTACAAACAGAAATTGTAGTGGTAATAAATAGTTGCAGAATATTTGTCACTTAAATCTTAATCAGATTTAACTGCAGTACCACCGAGTGATAAAATTAAGGATTTTTACATAATTATCTTAGAAGCTAACCCTAGAATTCCTGCTTTTGTCTATAAAAATACCTCACCGTGCTCTCTGGGGTAAAATATAACTTCCTGGATATATGGTAGCAGAAACTGGAAGAACACAAGAGTCAATATTATTTTATAAATCGATTATAGTTGGGGAAAAGCATCAGGAAAAACAGGGAACAGTACTTTTGGGAAAGAAAACTGGGAGATGAAAGATAACAACGTATCATTAAAGGTTGATATGACTCCCATCCTAAGACCAGCCTTACCTAACACTGAGCTACCATACACATAATGTGCATTCTTAACTATCTCAGCATGCCTTCAAATAGAAATCTTATGCCTCCTTATTTAAAAAAATGCATGTTTTCATACTGTAATTTTTGTTTGCTTATACTCTTTGGTTTGGTTTAATTCTGGTGGAAAAAAAAATTCAAGCAAAATAGTGAGTTCAACATTTGCCTGAAATCTAGTATGGAGAGGAATGAACAGTCACAGAAAATCTAATAGAAGCAAGAGTTAGAATCCAAATACTCCTCTAAAAATAATTATCCCTACACACACACACACACACACACACACACACAAATGAAAATGTTAAGGATTAGAGACTTTTCTAAAAGATAAACAATGTTTTTAATATATATTTTACAATTTTTTATCTTGCCTATGAGGATGTTATATGCATGTGAGTGCAAGTACAAGTTCCTATGGAGGCCAGAGGGGCCACCCAACCTCCTTCCTTGAAGGGCATTATAAGTGATTGTGTGTCCCCCAGTATGGGAACTGGGAGCTGAACTTAGATCTGCAGATGCAGCAAGAGTTCTAACCACTAGCCCATAAAATGAAGTTGTGGGGTTTTTGTGTGAGGTATATTAATTCATTTAATATTTCTGGATGTTTTGACTGCAAGTACATCTGTGTACCAAGTGTGTGTCCATTCCATAGGGGTTAAAGAGGGTTTAGAACTCTTTGGACCTGGAGTTACAGATGACGTGAACTGCTGTGTGGGTACTGGGAATATGCTCAGGAAGAGCAACCAGTGCCCTTAACCTCTTAGCCCTCTCTTCCATCCCAGGAAACTGAGTTTTAACTGCATTTTTGTCTGCATATTAAGGATGAAAGTGAGCTGGGCAGTGGTGGCACATGCCTTTAATCCCAGCACTCAGGAGGCAGAGGCAGGCAGATCTATGTGAGTTTGAGGTCAGCCTGGTCTACAAGAGTTAGTTCCAGGACTGGGTCTAAAGCTACAGAGAAATCCTGTCTTGAAAAACCAAAAATAAAAAATAAATAAATAAATAAAATTTTAAAAGAAAGAAAGAAAGAAAGAAAGAAAGAAAGAAAGAAAGAAAGAAAGAGGACACTAAATGAAATTTTGCTGTCCGTACCTTTTTCCTGCACTTACAATATCAATACACCGAGACAAGCTAAGGTTTTCTTTTGAAGTGTATTTTGCCCAGATATTGGTCTTTTAAACTAGGGAATGTTCTGGCCTTGAGAAACTGTTAATGATGTGTCTCTACAAGTTATTAAGAGCTGAAATACATGGGCTAGAGAAATAGCTTCAGGGAAAAATTGCTTACCATGTAAGCATGAAGACTTGCATTTTATACCCGGAAACAACATATAAACAGTCAGGCATAGTACATGCTTGTAACCTAAGAATTTGGGAAGCAAAAAGACAAGCAGATCTCTGGGGCTTGCTCACCATTTACCTTAGATGACTTGACAAGTTCCAGGCGACCCTATTTCAAAACGAGAGAAAGAAAATCAAGTGAAGGACACCTGAGGTTTCTCAGGTAGTTCTCTTGCTTTCAATCACACCCCTACACACCCCTATGCTCCGACTCTGCTTTGGGCAGTCAGAAAGACAAAAGTCAGCCCACAAAGACTGCAGAGCAGAGACTGTTTCACATTTCGGGAACAGTCACTGCAGCAGAGAAGGGCTACTAGAAAGGATTTCTTCCTAAACCTCAAAATCAGTACAGTGTGCACTAGGAATCCAGGCGCGTGTGAATATGTGTGTCTAAGTCTCTCTTCACTGCCACATCCTCTTCCTCTCCGGAGCTTCCTCGCTGGGATCTGTGAGACTGTGAAGCCATGGGGTCACATCTATATATATTAAATAATGTGTGACAGGGATGAACAGCACAGAATGACAGCAACTAACGTTCAGGAGCCACTTTCCATTGTCGGGGCTATGTTGAGGGCTCTTCTGTTTGTACCGTTACTCAATTCACAGCAATATCTCTGAAGAAAGCCAAGGCACAGAGATGTTGAACAGATTGCACAGAATCTGGTATGTCTCAGAGACAGAAATCCATCCCATGTGCTTCAAATCCAAAGTCAATGTTTCCGACATTTTCTACCACTCTGTATCTGAGTTTTGTTACATAATTTGAATGTAACCATTCCTCTAGCCCTAGGGTCCAGCATCAATGTGCTTATGACTTAACTTATTCTACTCCTAGTACGTGAGCCATTCAAACTCTAGGTCCCCTTTTCATTCCCTCAGTAACTCTGACTTTTCAAAGTCTAGACGCTGAAAGAAACCTACAGACACATTTTACTGTAGTCATGTCCAAATAAAAAAGAAGAAAATATGCAATTATATTTTTAAAAATATTTTCCTATCTAGTTATTATGTTAAATATGTGTCATTGTAGAAAAATAACTTTAAGGATTATAGATATGACCCATCAGTTGGGTCCATTCTGTTCCTCCAGAACATATGAGTTCAGTTCCCAGAACACACCTAAGGCAGCAAACAACTGCCTGTAACTATAGTTCTAGAAAATCTGGTGTCTCTAGCTTCCTCAGAAACCGGTACTCACCACACAAAGACACACATATACATGTAATAAAAAATAATAAAGTAAATAATAATAATAATTAAATAAAAATATTTCAGATGAATTCTTGCTATGTAGCTCAGGCAGGTCTTAGACTCATGATTGCCAACTAGCTGCTTCTAGGCTGGCATTGTAGAACTTGGATAAATATAAACACTGAAAGCTACTTACTTTGTAATATAATCACCTAGTCTCAGGTGCCCCCTGATAAATTTGTCTTCTAAATATTCACGATTATACATTGTTTTTCACCTGCATCCTGTCTATGTGTATAGTTTTAAATGTGTATGATTTCTAAGAAAAAAAATGGACTGTGGTTATACCTGTGTCATGGAAGGCTCCTTCTGAGAAGTTGCAAATACAAAACTGGATTATGGAGGAGAATTGGGTATCCAGAAAAACAGCATGAACAAACTCAAAGGGCTAGAAACAAAAAGCTGCAGGGGAACGGAAAACTTCTGTTATAGAAGCCTTTTTTTTATTATTTTTCTCAGTGTTTTTGAGACAGCTCTGACTATCCTGGAACTCGTTCTGTAGACCAGGCTGGCCTCAAACTCACAGAGATCCCCAGCCTCTGCCTCCAAAAGCAAGTATTACTTGAAGGCCATCTCTTCCAGGCGGTTTTGAAGGGAATCAGGGGCAGCTCCCTCCAGGAAAGGTGATCTTTGGTTTTATGTTTGTTTTGGTTTTGCTGAAATTTAGGAGCAGTCATAAATAAAGCAATCACTTATTTGTCCTCGATTTCCCCATTTTATGTGTTCTATCAATTTTCTCCCAGTTTCAGAAGCTAGGGGATGGAACTAGCTAAAAAGATGAAATTTGTGATGCTAATATTCAAACCCAGTGTTTCCATGCTATTTTTTTTCAGCAGTGCTCTTAATTTGTGTGGTTTCCAAAAATAGATGCTATAGAACGTAGGTAAACTCTGAAATATCAGATTACCTTCCCCTCAGGTTTGCCTTACTTGACATGTTCCCTAGGTTATGGCATATCTACATTCCTAATCTGTTGTCAAGTGGTACATCTGGTCATGTTTAGTTCAGCAGTAAATCTAGATTCTTCCTTGAAAACAGAACTGTGCATTCACCCTGCAAGGGCAATTACTAAATGCTTGATGCATGAATGTACAGCTGGTATTATCAAAAGTAAACGTGAACATTAATTTTTCAATGGGATCTTTAGAACAAAGGGGGCATTGGTATAAAGATTTATCAGGAAAATATTCAGGATTCCTTGGTGCATCTTAAGCTCCATCACTGGTTGGGACAAGTCAAACAATTCAGATTTGTAATTACCATTGTCTTTTTTCAATCCGCTTACCCATTCAACTAAATTGGGCTGATTTGCCCCTGAGAAAGTAACACATTCCCAGATAGCCACCACCTTCTTCTGATGTAGTCCAGGAGGGAATATCTGCTTGCTTCTGAAAGAGGAGGCAGAGAACAACCACACAATCCATGAGCTAAATCTGGTAGCAAGGACAGAAAAAGAAAATTGCTAGAATTCATGTCTGCTTGTTCTTTTACAAAATCATAAAGCAGAAGAAAAAAATTCCAGCAAGCCAATCAACAAATTTCCTGCTTCATTTATAGCTGACTATTCTTAGCTA
This sequence comes from Bramus lutescens, assembly GCA_001685075.1. Classification (NCBI taxonomy): domain Eukaryota; kingdom Metazoa; phylum Chordata; class Mammalia; order Rodentia; family Cricetidae; genus Bramus; species Bramus lutescens. Next base: position 64,413 of record LOEQ01007253.1, on the reverse strand, counting down.
TTCCCCTTTCTACAGCACAGCATGTGTTAGAGCCATCATTTTCCTAGCATCAACAAATAGCCTGCTTTTTAGAAGACTGCGTCTTACTATTCTAAAACAACTACGCCTCTGGGATAATTGCAAACTATATATAAGCACATAGAAGGAATTCTCAAACGTTATCATACAAATAAGATTCCAAAATGAAAACCGGGGGATTTGGCAAGCCTGGGGTGGAGTTGGGTGGGGAGGGTTGGGAGCTGATGAAACTGTGTTTACAACACAAAGAGCAGAAGTAGTCCTCACATTCCTGCCCCCTCACTTGGCCCCTGTGAGGTCTTTATCTGTGTTCCAGAAAACAAAAGAGAGATTATCAAATATCTTATCAAATCATCTTATGATTCCCCACACAACTTGTTTTTTGATGCAGTTCATAAATAATTTCTACAAAACATTTTGATTTTCTCTTAAGAAACTTGTTAACTCAAAAATTAAAAATAAACTTTGTAGTGTATATGATTATCTACTTTCCCTGAGCATATTAGTATAAGCACTAGGCTTGTAAAGGTGATTAGGGAGGCTAAAAATTAATAAGATTGATTTTGTCTCTTGATATGAAGAGCAAATAACTTACATACATGGTTGAAAAGCCATAGTAACAGTCTGTGTAGGAAATACTGTCTGGCAAATCCAGTTTCAGGACTCCAAAGAGGAATCTTCTCTATTATAAGATGGAGGCATTTTGACAGGCTATTATTGAGTCATTCTGCCTTGAAGTCTGGCAATAATTAAGACTCCCCAGGATCCATATCAATCTAAGGCGATTTAAATGATAGGAAATTAAGACTCATTATAAATCTTTTATCATCATTGAAATATGTCTTTCCAATCTCCCCTAAAAATCTCACATTCCTAAAGATTCTACTAAATTCAGCAACTTGGATAAAAACTATACACCAACTTCCCTAATAGATGCAGACATAAAAAAACTCAATAGAATATTTCAGATCTAATTAAAGCATACCTTATGGTTATACAACATGACTAAGTTGGCTTCATCTCAAGGGCACAAGTTTAATTCATCATGCATAAAGCAATAAATGTAATATAGCACATAAACAGATTTGAGAGAGGTCTCATCATCCCTATAATAGGTAGAGAAATGGACTTGCACAAAGTTCATCCTTCATGATAAAATCTTTGAGGAGTCTAAAAATAGAAGAAACATATCTGAAAATAATAATAACAATAATAAAATCTTTTTATGTATGACTACCTTATAGCCAATGTCATATGGCATTTTAAAGAAACTGAAAGCATTTCCTGTAAAATCAGGAATGAGACAGGATACCCACTCCCATTAAATATAGTGCTTCATGTTTTATCAACAGAAATGAGACAAAAGAAAGAGAACTAGGAAACAAAGATGCCAACTTGCTTCTAACTGAAGACTCCATCATAAAATTGCTCAGTTCCCAGACCCACTGTCAGGGAAGCAGGAGGACACAGAACCAGCACAAAGGAATGAGCAGTTAGAGCATCCAGCTGCCTTCTAAATAGCAGCTCTCACCCCTCATCTCAGAAGCGTCTTTCTGTGGTCAACAAAAGTTGCTACAGAGAACCACAACTTATCAATGCAGAGGATGAGTGACTATGGAGTACTCATTCCTAAACAGAAAATGGATTTTTAGCATACCTCTACCCCAGTCCTCAAGGCTGAGGTAACATTGTAGAATTGGGGTGGGGGGCAGAAAGATTGTAAGAGCCAAAGACATGAAAAGTGTATTTGTTACATTTTTGTTGCATGATAAAAGGCAACTTACAGAAGAAATAATTTATTTTAATATATAGGTCCACAGGGAGAGTCCATAATGTGAGAGGAGCTGTGGCAGGAGGTAGCTTTAACAGGAAGGTAACAGATCACATCTTCAACTGTACAGAGGGAAGGGTCGAGGGATACTTTACAGAAATCTTTAATAGAGCTTTGCAAGGAATTAAGTTATTTGCTCCAACTGCCACAAAGCACGTTCTACTGCAAACATACCATCATCAGGAAACATCCATACTGCTTTCAAAATTTATGGTAGATATTCATTGTTTAAGGTCACTTTTGATCTATTCACTGTTTCCAGCAAATGATCAGCCCCACTCACATACACATATGCACTGTTCTCTGGGTCAGGGAGCATGGAAGAATGCATCCATAATTGATGATTAAGGGCAAGCATTAACTTTGGTTTTAAATGCTTGGATTGTCTGAGAGTGACTCTCAACAGCGCTTAATGTTTACTCCTGGAAGGCAGGAGCCTAGTGAATCTGGTCAGTTTCAGGGACTTCCTGAACCTATTTTGAATTGTCTCCTTCTTTCTTAAGGGGCTTTCCTGAAGGACAGAATATTTCAATCTGAAGAGAAAACTGATACACAACCCTTAGCCTTCAAGGAACTCAATTAAAAGTAATTTAAGATTCAATCTCATCCCAGTTAAAATGGCTATCACAATAATAAAAAGCAACTAATTTTGGCAAAGACATAAAAAAAGAGAGAGGAATCCTTATTCATTGAACAGATGCTGTGGAAATCAGGGTAGATGTTCCTGAAAACTGAAAAATAGAATTATCACATGATCCAGCTATACCATTCCTGTCTATATAACAGGAGGTCTTTAGTCAAGACACAACAGAGACACTTAAACATTTATGTTTCTTGCAGCACTATTTATGACACCTAAGACAATGGAGCCAACATTGATGAGTAGATACAATATTTCTCATGAAATGAGCATATAAAGAAAATATAGTGTGTGTACACACACACACATATATAGTGAACTTCTGATACACTGTAAAGAATGTTATTGGGTGGATATGATAATAATTTATTATATGCTTGCATGAATATTCAGAGAATAAGTAAAAAATAAAGAGAGTACATTATATACATGTATGACTTTGACAAAGAATGAGTTCACTTTAGAATGGCAAGACAGTAAAATAAAAGAAAGAAAAGAAGAAAATTATTGTGTGTGTATGTGTAGGACATCAAATTAGAAAGAGAACACAAGCGGTTAGAACCATGAAAGGGGAGAAAGAGAGCTTACTGGAGAGAAGAAATATGAAAACGGAATAATTGTGACATAATAATGAGAGAGGGAGGGGCCAATAAGAGGAACAATAGGCAATGTGCAAGGAAGATGAATAAAAATGAGGTATCATGATACATATGGATGAAAATGCCATGATCAAACCCATTACCATCTGTGCTAACTTGAAAAACTAAAAATATGTCCGTTTTAATCCTGCAATCTGCTCTGCATAGTCTCACCAATACTCCAGATGCTCTGTAGTGAAGAGGAGCAGCTGGCTGCTTTTCATCCCGCCCGGCTCCCGCACGGCTAGCTTTACACCCAAAATAAAAACACATAAATTGTATTCATTTAAGCACTGCCTGGCCCATTACATCGAGCCTCTTCTTTGCTAACTCTCACATCTTGCTTAAGCCATATCTAATAATTTGTGTATCACCACAGGGTCGTGGCTTACCGGGAAGATTCTAACCCACGTCCATCTTTGGCTGGAGCTTCATGCGTCTCCCTGACTCTGCTTCTTTCTCCCAGCTTTCTGTTCTGTTTACTCCACCTATCTAAGCTACTGTCCTATCAAAAGGCCAAGGCAGTTTCTTTATTA
>LOEQ01007253.1:43999-56091 GCA_001685075.1 Bramus lutescens | reverse complement strand
AGACAGACAGACAGACAGACAGACAGACAGAAAAAGACACATAGATAAGCATACATATGTATTTATATATGTGTGTATCTGTATACACACACATATATACAGTGTGTGTGTTCATCATGTAAGCAAAAACATTTTCAAAAAACCATGAATGGAAATTATCCTTCAATCATTTCATTCTAATATTGTTTTCTACCATGACCCCTAAAAGCTAACATGACAGCAAGCCACCTTCTCTCCACTTTTAAGCCCTGTCATGCCCTTGCCTAGCAGAAGTCATTTAGGGTTAGGTTTGTTCCGGTATTCAGGCTTCTTCTTGAAGTTTTATGCCTAGAGAGAACCTCTGTAGTAGGGATAACTGTGTTGCAGGCAGGATGGAAACTACCAAACCCAAAAGTATAGCCACATCAGTAGTTTCTCACACAAAGTATTTCGAATTCCGAAAATACCTGAAAGTACAGACAGTGTATAAACCAGGCACAAACCAAAGGAGCTGGGTCCCCTGCCAAGACAGCCACTTGCTTTGCCTGAGACAGTTTCAGTTCAATGGAAGGCTTTGCTGAACACACCGCAGCTCTGATTAGCCCTACATAAAAATAGAGCTACCCTTTCTCGCACTTAGCTAAATTCATACAATCATTCCATTAACGAAAGATGTTGGGAGTATTTTCTTATAGTCACTTATCTTGTAAAATGAAATGAAAGTAGCCAATTGAAAGATTCGATGTCGGGAATTTTAAACATTTGTTTCATTTCTATTAAAATTTTTAAAAGTTTTTGGTCAACATATTCAAGCAAACATCTTTTGGCTCCTTTGAAAGATGTAGTGACAGCCCCCTTAAAAGATATTTTTTATTCTGTAGTCAAAGAAGCAGCTATAGAACTAACTTGCTAACAACTATCACTTAATCTCTTCTTCCTCACAATGTTAACTTTGAGGTAACCTGGGCATGTCTGAGTTCATTCATCAGAAATGTTGAGAAGTTCATGTGTTGTTCTCTTTAGCTACAGTGTGGCATTGGGACAGTCAAAACTGCTTTGTCACATCACCTACACAAGTTATAGAAACAAAAGAGAAACTCACACTCTAACCTTGGGTTCTCAACCTGCTTCTTTTTATTTATTTTTACATCTATTCATCTACCTGTTGGGGGAGCACATGGCGTGGTGCATTGGTGAAGGTGAGAAGATGGCTTGCAGGGATCTCTTTTCTCTCCTTCAGCCATGTGAGTTCTAGGATTGAATTTAGGTCATAAAGATTAATGACAGGTGTTGTAAACTGTTGAACCATCTCACTCTTCCTGACTTCTTTGGTTAACCTTTGACTTAGGCAAAGTATGGATGTGACTCATTCAATTAAATTTTACCAATAGAAATTTTTTCAATATAAATCAGAATTTTATTCATTATGACTTTTGTATATCATCTGTTTTATAGTTTTGTTAAGAATATTATTTACTTTTTCTCATGAAATCATGCTAGAACTCACTATATTTAAAATATGATAATATTTTATATTAAATACAATTATCCATTGAAAATAGTTGACTATACAGGACCTGGTTCACTTTTGGTAGATTTCCTTCCTTCTTTTCTCCCTCCATTTCTCTTCCTCCTCTTCCCTTTTTTCTTCTTTTCCTTGTTATGCGTTTTCTTCCCACGGCATTTCAGATATGTGTCTAGCACTACTGAACTGGCTGTATTTCTTCATTTTGTTTAATGGAGCCATTGTAAATTTGTCAGTTTCAGAAGTAAGCGAATATGCGTAGGAGTTGCACAAAGTATGGATCCAGCTTGACATTAAGTCCTCAATTTTAAAAGTTTCATTTTATTCTTCCATAAAACTAGCTATGCTAAGAAATCATTTTTAAAAGGCATCACATACAAGGGAAGAAGGAATATTTTAACTTGACATTTTCCATGTTCTTCGCATTTCCAAACCATATGACCCTGTCATAATGCAGAAATTTAGCTTGAATTCAGCCGTGCTTGAGCACAGATCTGTTTGTTCTAGAATTTCTGAAAAACTACCAGTTCAAAAAGCGGGTCACCTCACCTTTTGAGCATCAAGCCATGAAAGACTGAACACAACAGGGCTTAGAACATCCACCTAGCTGATGCTAGTCTTTGCCAGTATACTAAACAATCAGTAGTGAGCAGTCCTGATATTTGATCTTTCCACTGGCTGTAAATTCTCTGGAGAGGCCATCTAGTCCATATTAGACCCACTATCCCAGAATACTATCAAAAATGTCTGTCAAATTTATTGATAAAGTTTAAGTATATGGTGTTTGTTACATTTTCAAATTTAGGCAAGCAGAAGTATGGTTGGGAACTGGATATTCCTGGATCCTAGTTAATTCCTCCTACCCTCTAGTGACTCACAGTTGCCTTCTAGAAAGATATAAGACACTTTATAACTGACTCCAGAATTTTTTCATAACTTACTGAAATGAAGTTGGCATTTATCATGATACTTTGTTTTTTTTTTTTAAAAAAAAAAAACTGGCCTTTGTGGCCTTTCTAGTGGGATGGCATTCTTCCCCTAGCCAATCCCATCTTTATGTCCATGACGTGGAAATACTCCTTCCTCTCCTCTTTGTTTTAGAAGCATACACACCCATGTTTAATGACTGTCCCTGAAACCAGCCTCCTGATTTTGAAAAGCGTTTGAGAGAGAAATAATTGCACAGATGTGCATGCGCTTCCATGACGTGTGGCATTGTGTGGCACTGACTGTGATGCAGAGAATGGAGCCCCAGCTGTAATGTGGAAAAATGCAGTCTTCTCTTGCAGCTTTCTGCATTTATATATGGCTGCCAACTGTCTATGCTTCTGTATTTTTCTATATATACACAGGCATGATTTTTAAAGGTGCTGTCTTCTTTTCACCATGGTTCTCATGACAGAAAAACCTTTATGTCAGTGGGGAAAAAACATACAAGAAGAAACCATATTGCAGTCATCCAATTTAAGTTTTGGAATGTGAAAATTCCAAAATAGGAAATGACCTGAATTGAAAGAGAGAGAGAGAGAGAGAGANAGGAAGGAAGGAAGGAAGGAAGGAAGGAAGGAAGGAAGGAAGGAAGGAAGGAAGGGGAGGCTAACAAATACAACTTCAGTAGATACATTAGCTGAATTAATTTAAAGATTATCACAGTTTGTCCAGTCAAAAGGTTTATATGCAGAGAATTAGTACCAACCCTGTCCATCCCACTTTCTCTTTACATACATTGAGAAAATAAATAATTCAGATGATTTTGAAGTAAAGACCAGAGTAAACAATCAATTCCTGTCTCCTTGTTTTTCTTGTTGTTACAATTGGAATTATGCAGATCACAATTGTTGAGTATTTCAATATCAGAGTTAGAATATTTACCTTATATGTGTCTTCCAAGATATTACCATATCAGGAACTAAGAATGAATATAATGACTTCTCATGAATATTTATTCCAAAATAAGCAATGTTAGCTTTTTCCTTTAAAAAAAAAAAGAATCCTACACACACACAAAAAAAATCATCTTTTATTTTGGATAATTGTACTACTTGGGGTATTTCAGAAGTATTTCCAAAGTGGGAGGTGTCACAGCACTGTGTGAATGAGATGCACTCATGCTTGAGGAGATTTTCAGAGAAGCCTGTTTGACATTGGTGGGTTTTAGCATACAGACTGTAAGGACAAATGGCATGTATGGATACACATGTATAATATACATTTAAAAGCATTCAACACTTTACATGATTTCTGCTTTGAGTATTTTAAGTTGTACAACTGGATAAAATAGGTTTGGGTGCCTAACCTACTGTTTTTACTCAGTTTTCCCATCTCCATTTACTTAGATGTTCTTTTATGGACTTAAAAATCAAATGTACACTGTGGGGAAAGGTCTCTGATAGACTCTGAAGAATGATAACCTTCATTTCAGTGCACGGTCTGCTTCAGCTGTTTTTAATTCATTGAGAAGTTATGTCAATAGAGAAACAAATGAATAAACCAATAAATAAATCCTAACAAGATCGAGAAATATATAATAAATAAACCCTAACAAAACAGAGAAAATATACAATATAATATGCAAGGCATATTAAATTCAAAACAGAATCTATGACTATGTTTGCAGGAGAAAAAATGCTCACATTTTGCTATGGAATGTTATTGTTCCTTCTATTCTTCAGCAATGATCTTGTTAGTATCACATAACCCATCATCTCCTAGTTGAAGTTGTACATGAATATTTGGAGTCTTAAGCCATTGACAGTGACTTGTTACTTTTAAAGATTGTAAAGAGTGCAAAAGTATTTCATTTAACCATCAGGATGCAGCTAGCAAACCTGGGAAAATATGTTTTCTCAATTAATAATTCATGAACGTAATATCTAACATTATTTCCCCTTTTAGAGTGAACAACATTGATATAATGAAACAAAGCTGCACATGATGTTTCTTAGAGAAGAAGTCACTATTTCAAGCCCTGTCGTAGGATTATTAAGTTTTCCCTTTCTAAAAGTGCATTTTTCGCAGTGGTACCTGGTGGTAGTCATCCCAGCCCTTGGGAGGTTGAAGGAAGAAGATCATGCCATCTTCAGCTACGGAGTAAGATGGAGACCAGCTTGAGCTGCAGGAAACACTGTCTCCAAGAAGAGAAAAAAGGGGGGTCTTAAAAAATAAAAAAGCGGCAGCATGGTTGTTAAAACTTGCCAGTTACTTTTTCAAAATTTATATTTGGAAGACTGAGATGTGGACAGGGCTATTTTATTATTGAAGGCTTCCTGGGGTGAAGTCTCTCTCAGTTCCCTTAAAGAGTATGAAATAAAGAACTTGACTCAGCCAAACTAAGCTTCCATGTGTTGGTTCTCTGTAGCATCCTTATCCCTCTGCCTCGAGGCATCAAGCCAACGGAGGAAATAGCTTTTTGACTGGATAATTTTTATAGCTCATGAGTGTAATACCATGCTGTTTCGAGTTGGGCATTTCTGTTATAGTTCTACATGACAGTAAACACTCAAAATCCTATGATGTAGGCACTGCAGCCCTCAGCACAGGACAGCTCAGGTAAACAAAGGACGTCGTAACTCACAAGCATTATTTCCTGCCCATAAATTACAGGTGCTATTGATGATGGCGAGGAACTGACCCCCATCCGTCTCCGCATTGCCATTCAGCACTTGGAAAGCCTAGCAGGAAAGAAGAAGGAAGAGATTTACGGTGTGTTGCAAAACACCACACTTGCACAGGGCTGCGCGAGGAGCAGAGATCAATTCATGGCTTAGAGATTTGTCACGGGACAGTGCATCTTGCAGTCTGCCACCTTCAAATTAGGTGTCATGATGAGAGAAAAAATATGGCAGTGCCTTGGGAAGAAAATACCACATTTTGATGAGGATCTGGAAACGGCATGGGAGAGTTAGAGGTGGGATGCTAGGACTCTCATTTTAGCACCGCATCTGGTCTAAGATCTAGGAGATAGAAGAGAGACAGAAAGCACAGAGAGGAAGAGGAATGCTAACAACAAAATCAAAGTGACGTCTGAGACTGTAGCTATACAAAAACACAACGTACCATCCACAAGGAGGTCCTCACCTAACTTGACTGCGCTCTCTACAAATTACAGAGAAAATCACTATTGCTTCACTACTAAAATAAATCCATGCCCTGAATCTGTATCTGGAAACCTTAATTTTTATGGACCTTGAATTGTTGTTACTTTGATGATGAGTCAAATAAAAGAGTGAACAATTTTCTTTCTTCCTCCATAGTTTCTACAAATTATTCTTATTTGATACAGTAGGCTTAAAAATCTGTCTTGGACTAGTGAGCAGCCCAAGTATATAGTGAATGATCTTCTAATTAACATGTACATCATTCTGCACATCTGCTTGCATAGAACTTTATGGAAGGTTGTGTATTTTGGTTTTCATTTATTCTTGTCGCCTACATCACTATCTGGAGACAGAGTCAAGCAGTCAGGGGCTTTGCTTTCAGTTTCTCTTGGTGTCAGTGGTCTACCTATGGAAATCCAATCACCCACCACTGATTGCTGGTAAAACATGCTATTTCTTGTCATGTGCTTTGGGCCCCTCTATTAACAATAAGATGCTACAGTTATGTAAGTTTATCTCTGGATCCTCTAATCTATCCCATTATCCCACATGCTAGTCTGTGTCTTTTGATAGAGTCACTGGTGCCCTTCTGAGTATGGAATCATGTCATCAGCAGACTCCTTTTTTTGTTATTAGATCATTCTTCGCCCCTGGAGACCGCATGCTAGGAGAGAATGAGAACCCTTGACTTCCCATAGCACTTCCTGTCCTGAAGCCATGAGTGATAAATGAGAGTTTTAACCAAGTTGCCAGGGTCTGATCTTCACAGGATACTTCTTTCTGAGATCCTACCAACCTCACAGAGTACCACAGAAAAAAGACTTTCTCTCCCCCTACCCAGTCTGAGAAAAAAATCATTTGTGCCTTCTATCTATACATGAAAGGACTCCTTTCTTCTTGCTTTTGATAATACTTACCAAAAAAACAAGGTCCAGGCAGACTTCCTCAGAAGGAGCAATGAACTCTATCCCTCCTGCCAACTGCATGGTCAGAAACCATTCAGGCCTTCTGTCTTCTCATCAACTGAATGACAAGAGAATCTACCATGTGGGGGTCTTAGAATATTAAATTGAAAGATGCAAATGCATAATCAAGGTGACTAGGGCTCAGTAAACATAGAGTCAATGCTAGTTCTTTTTTATTACCGTGATAGGTACCATCCTGGCAACTTGTTTTTGACTAACTAATAAAACCTTCACCTGGAGCACTGAGGCACAAAGGGGCCCCACTTTAAATCTTCCTTCCAATATATATGCCAGAAAATAAGACTTGTTTATCTTTTCCACTATATCTCCAGCACCTAAACTGATTGTGAGCCTACAGCAGAGACTCCATAAATACTTGTTGAAGTGCTCATTAAAAGAATCACTGCCTCGTTCCAAACATGCTGGAGGGAAACAGGAAGTCACCTGGGTCCAAACTTAAAGTCGGGCACGGTGAAGGCTGTGAGAGATCAGGCAGTGCAGAGAGCCCTGAGGCACTGATTGGTGCAAATAGAGTGGCAGAGCAGCAAATTCACCAGGTGCCCTGCATGTCAGGGTTGTCACCCTGGCGAGGGCAGGGGAGGAAGAATCAATTCAGAAACCTGGAACTGAGCAAGTGGGAAGGCAAGTCCCTGGGAGCCTGAAAGAGCCAAGGCTACTTAAAGGGCCAGCCCTGCTGTGCCTGGAAAGCCCAGGGGAGAGCCCATGGCAGTGTTGCTCAATGACATGCACAGGAGAAAGGTATTTTTTGTGGGGTGGCTGTGAGGATGAAGGAAGTAGACCCATATCGCAGCTCTAAAAGAAACGTTGGAATCACGAGAATAAGAGGTGATGGGACGACTGAATGAGAGGAGCATCCTGTCTTCTTAACAACTAGAGCTTCAGAACCTTGAATGTGACTGCCTCAAGTCTACCAGGGAGGGGCTCAGCAACTACTCGTTTAATTAATAAGTGAGAGGAAAGTCGAGTTGGAGGCAGGAAACAATGTACACACCGACTCCAGAGAGCAAATTCAACATGAAAGCCAACAGAGGGTAAACGAGAGCATCCTAAGACAGGGATGGCTTGCATCAAGGGAGAGCAAAAACAGCGCCAGCTCAGAGGAAGGAGAGGAAGTCAATACAGGTGCCAGAAGGTAGCAGGTTAGCATACCACACACAGTGTTTGTTGCGAAATGTGTATTTTTCTCCATACAATTAATTTGCTAAACCCACTGAGGGAAAGGAACCTTGTTAAGTAGCTAGCCAGGGAGTTTGTACATGTCTAATTTTGTAACTCAGCTCCTCATCAGTTTGTCTTCCTCTGTCTTAACATTAACATGTACCAAACTGCTCCCTCCTAAGTATTCCTATTTGTTCTTACTAGGAGCAGGTGGTAAGCCTGAATACTGATGATACAATCTTCATTAGTGAGGAGCTCTCGTGAAAGGAACTCTCACACACAAGCTGATTTGTCCTTCTCCAGCAAATTGCCATCATACTAAATTTTTAAATGTTTGAACTATTTCTGCTTGAATTTTTTAACAATGAGAATAATGGTAATGAAGCCAAAAAATACTGAAACTTCATAATAACAAACATTGACGAATGCTAATAGAAAAAAATTTCTATATTGTATTGTAGATATCTCTAACTCTTTTCCAGCAAACAAATGAAAAATTATCAGATTTTTTTATTTCCTCTATCAAGAAATATCCTGTCACAGTGTGAAAAATGCTTGTATATTTTCTATTTGTTCTTGGTTGAAAATCCATTTTGTTTATTATCCTTTTATTTATCAGAGGGAAAGATGAAAACCTTAAATGGAACTCTGCAGTGTGGTTGAAGAAGGCATATTTGAAATGGCAACAGCACCAGGTGAAGGAGCTTTGTGCTCAGCAGCTGCCCCTTCAAGAAGTTCCCCAGAACTGTTGCCATAATTCCAACAAGCTGAGAACTTTGTGAGCACACCTTGCATTGAGTCGCTGCCAGTGCCTAAAGTCTCAGGAATGCTTGTGACTATCATTTCCTTGTCGTTAGGGTTCAGAAAAGGATTTGATGTGACCAGAGGCAACGCCAGGATGTCTGTTGCAAAGTTCTAGTTTGAAATTCTCTTTGAAGAATAAGCTGACTTTCCACCATGTTTGTAATCTCAGCACTTGGGATTCTGAGGCAGGAGGATCATGACTCCTCCAACTCAGCCTTGGCTATGCAGCAAGCCCCTTTCTCAGAATACAAAACAACAACAATGCAAACAAAAAGAGTGCCTTGGGTACATCAGCTGACACCATGTATTCCACCCACCTGTTAAGGACATAGCAAAGACATCTTGCAAAACTCCAATTCCAATCAACCGTACAATCATATGCTAGGTGTTTCTCATTATCTCTACAGAAAGTAAGTTTTTTGAATTCTTATTTGTAAACATGGATAGTATGTTTGCAGCCAACACTGGGCAAAGGGTAGTCTAGAATTACAGCAAGCACTAAATGTCATCTTTCTTAAAAGTGTGATGTTTGTGAAATTTGTCTGATTTTTAATGCGTATTGTTGATTCCTTTTCTTAATAAATATGTATTTTGTGTGTAATTGGGAACCTATATTTTGTACTTTAGGTTCATAGTAAATTTTCATAATAAAGACTATTCTATTTAGATGAAGGTATTTCCAAAATAATTTTTCTTTCTTCTTGATTTTTTTCAAGACAGGTCTCACTATGTAACCCTAACTGACTGTAGACCAGGCTGGCCTTGAAAACAGAGACAATACCTGCCTTTGCCTCCTAATGCTAGAACTAAGGTGTCTGTCAGCATGTCTGGCTCTAACGTAATTTTCTTAAAGGTATATTTCTTCATTAGAGTTCCTTTGGATCCTCTTAAAACAGAAAATTCATTCTGAGTCAAACAACTTAGAACTATGAGATTTGAATTCCATAATAGAAACAGTTGTTTATTCTAATCAGTTATTTTTCAAATGTTTCAAGCTAACTATTCTCTGCCTTTGCATTTAAATTAACTCAGTTATCCTTGATAATAACAAATGCATTGAACAACTGTATTTGAATCCACGAAGGCCTGTGGTTAAAAGAATGGATCATTTTAAAAATATGCACCTACATTTCCTAACATATCTTTTAACTTGAAACAGATAAATTTGCATATATTTGAATAACACCTGACACAGGGCTTGGGCCCTTGGCAAATGTGATTTCTGATTGGGAACATGTATTGTCTTTCTGGCATGAGCTAAAATTGCAATTCTGTACCCATGATTACAAGTTTAGTTTTCTTTAAAGGGGAGCCACTTGAGAAGCAGTCTGAATACAGACTCCATCTGGAGTTTAGCATACTTCTCTGATCATTTACATATGTTCCGCATAACCCTTTCCAGGTTCTTGCCTACTTGCTTTCTCAGATCTTTTAACACATTTCACTTAAATTTGGGTTGGTTTGTGGATATCAATGTGTTTTCCACCTCCAGAAAATAAACTATTATTTAGCCTAAAGATCAGGTGGATGCAGGCTGATTATTTTTCAATTTAACATTTTTATGGAAATAATTGTACTATGATAACTTCTAATTTTATTCCATAAAATCACAGTTAACTCTTCTCCTTAAGTTTACATACATGAGTTGAGTATGGTGTAAGTGTGTATGTTCTGTATGAATAAGTGTGTGTGGGGGGATGCACAGGCCTGTGCACAGTCAAGGAGATAACCTCATTTACTGTTCTCCAGCATATTCCTTTGAGGTACTGTCTCTCCCAGAACCTAGAACTTGAGTTTTCCGGTTAGCCTGGCTGTCAACAAGACTCAAATATTCTCCTCTCCAACCCCTAGAGTACTAGTAGTCTGTTGAATGCTGGTATCTACTCCCAGTTCATCATGGTTGTGTGGAAATTCCCCGTTAATGATCCATCTCTCCAGACCCTACAACTAACTCATGCTACTAATGTTTAATCAAGTTACATTTGGGTTCTGGGTCTTAGTAGCTGAACAGAGCAATGCTTTTGTAGGTTCTCCCACCTGAACAGTAGCTACAGTGTTTCTTCTTGCTGTAGGATGAGGACTTGTTTCCATTTTGAAACAGGTAATTGGAAAATGGCATTACCAAAACTTCGAATTGGCTGGGCAGTGGTGACACATACCTTTAATCCCACTACTCAGTAGGCAGAAGCAAGCGGATCTCTGTGAGTTCGAGGCCAGCCTGGTCTAGAGAGGAAGTTCCAGGACAGGATCCAGGCTCCAACATCACACAGAGAAATTTTGTCATGAAAAACGAAAACCAAAATTACCAAAAAATCAAACAACAAGAAAAAACTTAGAATTGACTCACTTGGACCAATAATGTAAGGAAAAGAAAGATAACAAGCAGGATAGCTTTGCTTTCATTTAGTTCTTGTCCCTTTTCCATTTGAGTTCCCTGTTTAACTCTGAAGGTTGGTATAGTAGCCACTCAAAGAGCATCTGTCTAACATACCACACCCCCAAGGCTGAAAAATACACAGAGGTAAGACACTGTTCTAAACCACAGTCACTTTGATGACTTAAATCTGGCAGAAAAAAAAAAAACCAACTGAGTATCAAGGTAGTCATTCCGGAGGGTGACATGGAACCTTGGAACAGAAGTCATTACCCACTGAGATCTCTTGGTCTCCTCAAAGGATAAGAGCTTTTTAGGACCACCTTGTCAACCCAGAACTGAAACAATAATCAACCAAATGACCACTTGACCAGAACTATTGAATCATGCACACATCTTTTCTTTCTTTCTATCTGAAATAGCACACCCTGCCCCTATCTCTCATGGATTACATAAATCCTCTTATTTTCCACACAAGTTTGCTGCTGTATTACAGATGCTGCCCTGGTGAAGGGGATCTGCCAAACTTTGTATCCTATCCAGATCCTTTCCTGACCCACTAAACTCCTAGCCTATGGCAACTACAAGGTCGGGTGGGAAAGCAGGAATAACTTTTCCTCAATTACCACCTGATAGTATATCTTGCACCTTCACTAATCTGCTAAATTCCAAGACATTTCCCTTGGAAATATAGAGACTACTTCCCTACATAAACTGAGAGACATCTCCCATCTTCAGTCTCTAAAAAGTAAGGAATTTCCTTTGTTCAGGAAATTCCATTGAATTCACCCTGGCTTCCACTGTTTGAGAGGCAGACGATGCTAAAGGTTGTTTGACCTGAAATCTTTTTCAGTGTACCCTCTACTAAACCTGGAAAGAATCTTTATCATTTAAAACAGATGTACTGTACTTTGAGCAACTCCTTCCCACTGCTCTCCCCTCTACCATCCCACATCAAATTAGCTTCCTTTGTTCTCCTAGACAGTTCACTTCTACTTTTATACTTCCATGTCAACTGTATGTATATAATTTATATACATGTGTATACATATATATAAATATATATATACATAAAATATGTATATATATACACACACACATACATAAAATCCGGGACACATGAAAGAAAGAAAGAAAGAAAGAAAGAAAGAAAGAAAGAAAGAAAGAAA
>LOEQ01007253.1:18619-38093 GCA_001685075.1 Bramus lutescens | reverse complement strand
CTCTCTCTCTCTCTCTCTCTCACACACACACACACAAACACACACACACACACAGACACACATTGCAGCTTGAACAATTATATAAAAACCCCAATTCTCTTTTAGCAGGCTGCTCTTCCTTCTCTCACAGACAGCCCAGAAGTTAGGCCCTCAGTAAAGCTTTATTCTTTGGCCTCAGTTTGGCTCTGGTGGATTCACACACCTATAAAGCTTTCCTTTTTAATTGTGGTGATGACATCAATTTTCCTAATTTAAAAGTTAAAAAAATATAACACATCACTGATTAAACCTCAAAAATGTGACTATTTGAATCATCATTAATGATGCATCAGGATCTTCTTGCATCCTACTACAAGCAGAACTGAAGGAAAGAAGAGAAATACTTACTCTATGGAACCTTTAATTGATAGACTTCAAAGAAAATATTTCCCAGAAAATTTCCATTTTCTTTTTCTGGAATTTTCTTAAAAAATAACTATTTTCAGTAACTTTCAAAGTTTTAATGCTATCTCTGATTCCCTCCCCCCATTTTCATACTTGTTTCTTTTACAGAAACTTCTTCAGCCATAGACACTGACTAAGTTTCTTTCCACTTCTAAAAGATATTTGCTTTCTCTCATTTTAATTTTGTTTCTGTTTTTCTGTATTGCATTATTATTGTTGATAAAAAATAAGTAGATACTAAGAAAATCAGTCCTGTCTTAATCTCCATGAGCAAAGATAAACTATCTAATAAGCAACATTATTACCAGTTAGAAATTACACACATTTATTTAAAGGAGTCTTGCAACACTGAATAGAACAAGAACCTTATGTCAAAATGTTCAGATATAATCTAATTGGGGGGAAGTTAGAAATTCGGAGTCAAATATTAGTCGGCAAGAGAGCAGGATTTTTTGTTTTGTTCAGGTTTGGTTTTTGAGTTTTTGAGACAGGGTTTCTCTGTAGCCTTGGAGCCTGTCTTGGCACTTGTTTTGACGGCCAGGCTGGTTTCAAACTCACAGAAATCCACTTTCCTTTGCCTCCCGATTGCTGGGATTAAAGGCGTGTGCCACCATTGCCCAGCTTGAGTGGTTTTCTACAAACTCTTAACCTGCATTTGAAATGTAAACATGCTCAGTTACTATGGAAACAGGTGTTGCAATAACTATGTAAACTAGTATGAAAGTTCCTCAAAAGAAGAAAAACAGAAAAGATAATGACCATATGATCATATGACCGAGCTGTTCCCATGGCAGGGCAATCTAAGCTGACTGGCCCCACACACACACTTGCATATCCTTCTATGTCTAGTCATAGACACCAAGAACCAGTCTAGGTACTCATCAACAGATGAGTAGAAACCCATCATAAAGAAGAATGAAGTTATGTCATTCAAAAACATAGAAGAAATTGGAGACCACGATGTTAAACAAAATAAGCCAAACTCAGCCAAACATTGCATGTTTTTCTTCATGGGGTGAATCTTGATTTAAATATGTTTGTAAGATGGAAGTAAAGGGGAACTACAGGGTTTGAAGAGCTATAAAAGAGGCAAGCCGGGGAAGAAAAAATATTTCATGCTTGTTCTCCAAGGCAAAAATATGTTTTTAGTGATATGAACATGTATGATGAGAAAGCTTAACAGAGTTGTGTAAGGGGAAAAGATGAACCAATAGGAATGGGAAGGGAAAATAGGGGAAAGTAGTAGAAGAGAGAAACATAATCAGATGCAAAGATATATAGATATATGTGTGCATAAAAATGTCATAATTAAACCCACTAATGTGTGTGCAAATTAAAGATATTTGTAACATATATAATATCAATAAAGTCCTAATGGTTGGGCTGTTTTTTTTTTAAATCATAGGAAAAATTGCCTCCATCCTATGCTAATTAATTTATATATTAACTTTTTAATATCATTAAGAAATATGTATAGGGGTTGGAGAGATGGCCAAGCAGTAAAGAGCACTGGATGCTCTTCCAGAGGACCCGGGTTCTAGTCCCGGCACCCATATGGCAGCTCAAAGCTGTCTGTAACTCCTGTTCCAGAAGATCCAATGCCCTCACACAGACACACCAGCAGACAAAACACTAATGTACATAAAATAAAAATAAACAAGTATTTTTAGTTATAAAAAGAGAAACAAATACAGTAAAATGAATTTTAAATAAAAAAACAAATTAATTTTTTAGCAAACAAACAATATTCTTAGTGGTCTATTACTTACGCAGACCATAAATAATTGTCCATCATGTGACCTATATATCTTCTGAATTATTCTTTTTTAATATTTATTTATTCATCCATTATGTATAGTGTTCCGCCTGCATGTATGCCTGCAGGCCAGAAGAGGGCACCAGATCTCATTACAGATGGTTGTGAACCACCATGTAGTTGCTGGGAGTTGAACTCAGGACCTCTGGAAGAGCAGCAAGTGCTCTTACCCTCTGAGCCATCTCTCCAGCCCCTTGTGACTTTTTCTTTCACTTAACAGTACTTAAAATAATCCAATGCTGATAAAATTTCACTATGCTTAGTGAACTAGCAAGGTGTGTAAGCAGTATTAATTTGCCTCCCACAATCCCTCTTCATGAAAGGAGTATAGGATGGAGACATTATAAAAACAGTGAGGCAGCAATGCCCTGGAGGTTTGACCTTGGTGACTTGTGGGAGCTGGTTATACAATTGATGCAGGGAAAGTGTTTCTGTACTGATCTGGTATTAGATCATGAAATGTTCTGTCAGGCAGCTGGGAGAGGAGCATGGATGTAAAGTGGATGAAGAAACAGAATTGGAGGTTGGAAAACGGAACCAGAAGCTGTACAGAGTTATACTGGAGCCGAGGTTCAACTAGTATTGCATTGTTGGCTTTCCCTTCAAAGACAGAGTACACTGGGAAATTTTACCATCAGGTGGAGCTAGGTACCCACCATCCCCAGACCCAGGAGAAATTTCTTAGCATTTGAGTATCCATTGTCCTGGATGAGTCTAGGTTTCCAACACTTGGTCCCCCAAATGGTGTCGCTATTTGGAGAGATTCTAGAAAGTGAAGGAAGCAGGGTTCCGCTGGAAGAAGTGGGTACTGGGAGTGGGCCTTTGAGTCTCTATTTTGGGGTCTGATATGAAGTACAAAATTTCCTCCAACTCCCCATCCTGGCTTTATACGTCCATCCCAAATATGCAGCCAGGGACTGAATTTTCTAAACCCGCTAGCCAAATGAAGTCCTTCCTCATTTCAGTTGTTCTGGGAGGCATTTAGTCACAGCAAAGGGGACAGTAACTAACTCAAAACCTAAGAGCAATTTGATGTTCCATTGTAAGGGTAAGTGCAAAGCAATAACAAAATGTGACGGGATAATTGTGCTGCCACACCACCTCATAGCAAGAGTAAAGACGTCTGTCACCTCACTGTTCCTTCCAGATCTCAGTCAACATGAAACATCTGGGTGGCATGGCTTGGACCTTTGCAGAGAATGCTGAGCACAGCAGTGACTGGCTGTAAGTCCTGCAATCGTCCAGGTGGTGCCAATTGGGCAATACTGACCACGAGTTAGCATCATTAAAGTAGAAAAAGAATATTTGAGAACCGTTAGGGCATTCTTTGTACATAAACTAGGACTTTGTGTAGTTCATTAATTTTATCTAAGAAAGGGAAGCCGGAGGCTCAGTCTTCAGCACTTGATGCCACCATGAGACCCAGAGAACAGTGACTACATATACCTAAAATGTTGAAAGTAAACAGCATAATTAATCAACAATACAGTGGATTAATAGTTATCGGCCTTGAGACCATGGGGAACCATTCAAAGAAACATCCTGTACTATTGCTGACTTTTCTGAGTTGGTAATGACTACTGCCCTCCTGTAGCAGAGCCAGTATATGGCTGGAGAGCACATCGTATTCAGAAAATTATCTGTCAAGCAGACAAAAAGAAACAAAAGCAGTGAAACCTAACATGTGAATAATGCGCTTGAGCAACTTATTAACATATTAGTGTATAAATTCAAGGGAATGGTGCTCATTGATACTGAAGAATGTAATCTTATCTGCAGCAATGTTGCTGGAACTTAGGGGCATTATATTAAGGGAAATAAAGTAAATACAGAGGGACAGATACCATATGTGTTCTCTCATGTACAGAAGCTTTTAGGAAAGACAGCAGAATGTCAAACAGTAGTTACTAGATGTTGAAAATGAAGGAATGAAGGTAGAAGGGTAAGTAATTGAGGAGGAAAGCAATTGTGGCCTGAACTGACGTATGACATCTCTTGCCACATTAACAAAATATCTGACAAAAGGCAACTAAAGGTAACAGGGTTTATTTAGTAGAAGAGTTTGAGAGTTCAGTCCGTCGAGATAAGGAAGGTTTAGTGATGAGACTATGAGGCAGTCAATCACATTGTACACAAAGTTGGGAAAGCAGGAAGAGACAAATGCTGGTGCAAGATAACCTTCGGCTTTTCTCTTCTAGTCAACCGAGAACATTGGCCCATGGGATAGCGCTAAGCCCTTCCATTCAAGGTGGCTCTTCCCTTCTCAGCTGAACCTCTCTGAAAACACACTAACAGACACCCTGGGGAGGGTGTGTCCTAGGTGATTCCAAGTCCAATAAGTTTGAAAATGAAGTGTGGCCACCCAAATCAATGTACCCAGTATTTATTTATTAAAATTTCTCATTGAACACCACTAGTATCGTAATACTAAATACACATTAATGAAATGGATTAGATGATCCATACAACACAGAATATTCCAGTCTCAATAAATTCCAAAGGATTTATGTTAAATATAACACACTTAGAATAATTGGAATTTTCTAAACAATATCATGAGTTTATATTGTTTTGTTTAAGGTTTTTCTTATGTACAAATGCTCCATCAGCACATGTTTATGTGCACTTCACATATATAGGAGTCTGTAGAGGCCATAAGGCCGTATCAGCGCTGGGAATGGGAGTCACAGAAGACTGCAGATTGCAGTGTGAGTGCTGGAAACTGAATCCCAATCCTCCACAAAAATAGTAAGTGTTCTTAAATGCTGAGCCATCTCTTTAACTACAAAGAAAAAAAACTGCTTTCTTTTTCTCAAGATTTTTTTCTGCTCTTTCTAATTATATCTTTGTATGAGTGTCTCTGTGGTCCTGTGAGTCCCTATTTATCCGCATTGCCCAACTTCAAGGAAATTGCTTGGCAGTAAAAATTAAATGATATTTAAAATAGCTATAATACATCAAAACTTGAGGAAAATAGTTATTTTATAGCAATTAGAAACAATGAAGCAGTGTGAAACAGATTCAATGCCCTCACAATCCCTCATTCTCATGCAAGCTGAAAGTACATTTGTCTTAAAGAAGTATTTACAGGACCCTCAGGATGGCTCATGAGGAGGGGCAGGGTGGCAAAGGTGCATGTCAAACCTGACTATCTAATTACAGTCAGGGTCCCACATGGAGGAAAAAGAAAACTCCCCAAAGTTGTTCTCTGACCTCCTCATGCTCGCTGTGGTACAAGTACACACACACACACACACACACACACACAAACACACACACACACACTAAATAAATGTAGTAACAAAAGTAGAATTTGCAAATTAAAGAAAATGTTAGCCTGACTTTTTGCTCTGAGAACTGAAGTAGCTGTAGAAGTAAACATCACTGTTGACACAAATATTGTGTCATGCCATCCCAGGCTGAATTCCCATCGGTCTGCCCTGTACTAAATGTAGTGGATTGACATATCCCATCATTTGAGTACCAAAGCTGAAAACCTCATGGAGTTCTCGTAGGGCCTCTGAGCTCTGCAGTCAGGGACTGTCCTATGAGGAATTTTAGTATGTATTTCATTTCCAACTTTAAAATACAAAGACATGGGGGCTCAGTGCAGCACACACTCATCTGCGGCATCAGCAGAGTGAATGTCCTTCCTGGAAGGTGGTTAAGATCATTGCTTTCAGCACCACCTTGACATTTACTGCCTCTGACCACCAGCTAAGGAAGAATGTCAGCTTCTGCCAGCTGCTTATATCCACTTGCTTCGCTGCCTCCAAAAAAGTAACTTCCAAGTAGGCAGACATCATTAAGTACGTTTTCTCCTGTACTGAATTGTTTCAAAAACACCACTACATTTATGTTGTGTATGATCAGGTAATAAAATCAATGGACTAATGGGAAGGGAGATGAGAATTTCAGACATAAGCCATTAATTCCAGTTGAAGGACAAAAACGGAACCAGCACTCAGTGACAGCTCCTGTGTTAATAACTGAAGTGATGTAAACATACTCAGCAATTAAGTTGTCAAAATGAATGATTCAAAGGACTACAAGGGAACTGTTTTAATCTTCCAAATTATTTGTAATAGTAATTTTCATTTACATAAGTGATTCAAACAAATGAAGACCAAACCACTTAGAAGGTTATTTTTTAATTAAACTATTGATTAATGATGGCAAACTAAAAATTGTGATTTAATATTTGAAAATTCCATCTCATAAAAATGACAATTTTTCGTCTATGATCCCAAGAAAGCAAGAATGGAGATCCTGGAATGTATTAACTAGTCAGGTAGAGGGCAAGCTTTGCAATAAATCCCCCTGTCAAATTTCATTGTCTTAAATAAATGTAAATAAGGAAAGAAGCTGCTTACTTTCTAATTTCCAATTGAAATAATGTTTTATTATGATTCAAACCAAGGAAATAGAGAACTATGTCATAAGCTAATTTAGTTCTGAGCACCTTGCTTTCCTTTGGGATGACCAATCTATTGTTGTAATTGTGGGGAAAACTCAGCCCCATGCAGTAGGTATTGTAGATTTTTTTAACTTTTTAAAGCATAGAAAATGCTTCAACCAGCAGACAGACTTTCCCTGTTTATATCCAAATATCTACAAATAAACATATCAAAATTAGTAATGCATTATAGAAGATGATAAACATATCACCACATAAAATCAAGTGATTCCTATTTACTAATAATAAACAACTAAAAAGTGATTATTATGATCTTATAACAACAGAATAAACCATTAAATATCTAGAAATGAATTTAAGTAAAACCTTAAAACCCCTTTTCTCTGAGCTATATAAAAAGTCACTAAAAGACATTAATAAAAGCTAAATAAATTCTATAAATATGTAATATTCTTGGGTTGAGAGAGTCAAAATTACTAATGTCATTGCTACTAAATTCACTTGCAAATTTCATGGCTACTTCAATAAACATCACAGCCTTTTTGGTGGATAGTGACAAGCTGATTCTCAGATATAAGTAGGATTCAATAGGCACAAAATGGCCAAGAAAATCATGAATAATAAAGTTGGGGACCTTATTCAATGTGCCATCATGACATTTTAAACTTGAAGTGTTTAAGTAGTGGAAAACAATAATAAATAGGTTGCTAGAGCAGTATAGAAAGTTAAAAATGTAAAAGTCCATACCTTTAGATATTTGATACAGAGCAGGGATGGTAGTGGGGACACACGGTGTTTTGGTGAATAGACATGAGTTAATTAGCAATCCTTGTGAATCCATGGAAACTTAACTCATGTGGCTTTTCTTGACCTGCAGAGTATATCTTGTCTGAAGTTCTGAATGAAGTTGGCTATTGCATGGGTAAAAATAAAGGAAGAAAAGCCTTGTGAAATAGCTTTAACCTTGACTAAAACTGAAAGAATGCAACACCTAAATGTGAAAGAATGGAGGGAATACCCTCTCATCCAGAGAATGAATAAGAATGGCACCCAAATTATAGTTATAGTAAAAAATTCAAATTGAGGACTGTTTGCAAGAAAGCAGCCCTAGAGTAATAATGGGCAAGCCACAGGTAGAACATAGGGATAATAAGTGTACTTACCAAAGTAATGATGTCCAGAGTAATCAAATAGTTCTTAGATTTGCAATTGAAGAACAATCTTACATAAAAATGAACAAGAGACATCAACTGGATGGTCAAATATGAATATATCCAAATGTCATTCAGGAAGTAATTTGAGAGCTGTTGATTATGTTGCCGACAAATGGCATAAACTGAGAGACTTGAGACTACCAACAAACGTGGAAAGATTCTAATCACAGAGCAATGAAATACCAATCAATGACCTAGTGGAAAATGATTACCAGAATACTTTTAAAATATCATAAAAAGTATTGTTTGGGAAGCAATTAAACTAGATTTTATTACTGTTAGAGGAGAGATATCTAATATATTAGAAAACTACACATTATTATCAAAATACACATAAATACATATCTCTTAATACTTCCTACCAGTGTTAATATATATGTTGATCAACAGCATTAACAAATAATTTTGCACTATCATATAGCAGAATATTATTCTACAACAAAACTGAGTAATTGCCATAAATGGACCTCAAAACCAGTATTCCAAAGGGGAAGGGGTAAAAAACAACTTAATGTTAAGTAAAGCATCGGGACTTGAAAGAAATCATATTGCCATATTCCATCAACAAATTTCTGCACACAGCTCTAACTGAGATGTTTCCCTCAAACCCCTCCCCACGGAGCTCAGGAAAACCCTCAGAATTGGAGGCAGATGGAGTTGGGGAGACATGGGGGGACAACGGAGCAAAACTCATATGAATTCACAGAGACTGAAGCAGCAAGCACAGGGTCTACATGTGTCTGCACTGGCATAGCTTTCAGATTAGTAATTTTATGGAATCCTGAGTTTGTAAATAAGTGTGTCTCTGCTTCTTGTGCCTTGTTTTGGGGCTCCTTTATTTTTCTGTTGACTTGGCTTGTCCAACATTGATATGATATCTTTTATTGTATCTTATTATATTTTATTTTGCTATACTTTGTTATTATCTCCTAGAAGTCTGTTCTTTTATAGTGAAAGACAGAAAGAAAAGGGATAGATCCAGATGGGAGAAGTGGTGGGAAGAAAACTGGAAGTAGCAGAGGGAGGAGAAACTGGATTCAGACTGTATTATATGAGAAAGGAATCTATGTTTAATTAAAGGGGAAGGTAAATAAACAAATAAAAAATTGAAAAAGAAACATACAAGCAAAATAAAGACATAAGAGAGTTCTGAACCAGGCAAAATTCACCTCTGGTGTTACAGGAAGGAAAGTGGTGGTTGGTGGGGACAGGTGAGGCATAGCAAAGACAAAATAGGCAAAAGCATCCTTGAAGAAGTGACTGATACTCTATATTTTCATCTGCTTATTGATTACCTATGAGGTCATTTCCAATCATTCAGGAAATTGAAAACCTTTTGATTTTACTACCTTTCTGTTACTGGTTTCAAACTGCATCAAATTTTAAGAAAATCCCACTCTCAAGCTCAAGGTAAATATTCAAGGAAGAACATTAAGATGGAAGGTTTCACCAGCCGATCCATGATATTCATTTGCATTCCTTGAATTTAGACTTTCACCAAGTGTTCAGTGACAGCAGAGACAGTGTGGGTTGTGAAGAATGAAGTCTTATGCACTAGACGAATCTAAGAAATTGTTATCCAAACCTACACTGGCAGAGCTAATCCTTCTACAATAAACCTGCTACAACTAATTTAATGCAAAGCAAATTTATTTCATCCTGAGAACTTTGCAAAATGGAAATAAAAACAATCTTCAGGCAAGAGGTAATGATCAAGACTTTAACATTGCTCCTTTTATGGCCTGCTACAATAAGAAGATGCTGCATGCCCTCACATGTTAAGTTTTTGGCCAGGCCCCATGAAGACTCTTCAGCCATATTTTCACCTGCATCCACTCATCTGCTTGTTTCTGCTTGGTAATTTGAAATTCCATATCATATTCATTTCTTTTCTGTTTTAGTCAAGAACTTTTCTGTAACTTTCAAAAAATAGATTAATTTGTTTTATTTTATGTGTGTGTTGCCAGCATCTATGCTGCACACCATATTTGTGGTTGATGCTGGCAGAGGTCAGAAGAGATCATCAGATTTCCTGAAATTGAAATTATGGATAGTTGTGAACCACCATGTGGGTTCTAGGAATTAAAAGCAGGTCCCCTGTGAAACCAACAAATTCTCATCGCCAGCTGCTCCTCCATGACTTTTAAGAGAACTTATCCCAAGTTTCAGAAGCTGAGGTCTTCAAATCTTGCAGTATCTTGATGAATTCATGTCCTATCGCTGTAGTGGATATCAGCGCTCACATGACACTCCCCCAGCTGTCTCTATCAAGCCTCTGCATAACTGGAAGGCAGATCCTACATCTCCTTTCTGTATGACTCTTAGGACCTGGCTTGTCTGGAACCTCTTTACATTAGCCTGGTCTTGGAAGAACATCACAAAATGTAGGCCATCTTTGTCTTTATGGTAAGAGCAGGCCATTGATAAACAAGTGTCACTGATGTTCATCTGGGAAGAAGTGACTTAGATAATAGCATAGTAGATGTTTCAGGAATGGGCCCCAGCTCTTCCCTCCTTTCTCAACTCCATCTCAGCATTAGGGACATTCTACCATAAAAAAATATTCCTTCCTAAAGTGAAAGTATTGCTATTGACATATGATATGATAGTACACATAAGTCAACCCAAAATTCTACCAGGGAACTCCAACAGCTGATAAACACCTTTAATAAAGTGACTGGTTACAAAATTAACTCAAAAATCAGTAGATCTCCTGTATACAAAAGATAAGTGGGCTAAAAAGGAAATCATGGAAACAACACCTTTTAAAATTGCCACAAATACTATAAAATATCTTGGTATAACTCCAACCAAACAAGTGAAAGAATTGTATGACAAGAACTTCAAGTCTTTGAAAAAAAGTTGGAGACAATATCAGAATGCGAAAATATCTTCCATGTTCATGGATCAGTGGAATTAACATAGTAAGCATGGCAATCTTACCAAAAGTAATCTACAGAGTCAATGCAATCCTCATAAAAATCCCAACACTATTCTTTTGAAAGAACAATATTCAACTTCGTATGGAAAAATAAAACCCCAGAATAGCTAAAGCAGTACTGTACAATAAAAGAACTTCTTGAGTTATCACCATCCCTGATTTCAAACTCTACTACAAAGCTATAGTACTAAAATCCACATGGTACTGACTTAAAAACAGACAGGTGGATCTAGAGAATTGAACCAAAGACCCAGACAAAGACCTGAACCCTAATGACCCTGGCATGGGAAAGATGCCTCCCCCTTGAATAGGAGAGCTGCCTTTCCTGCTTGGGAAAGATGGCCTCACCTATTATCATGGGCATGGGTGAGCTGCTGGCTCTGCTCCTCACCTGAGTGGGGTGGTCCCGGAGCTCTAGTCAGAACAAGTCAGCTACCGCCCAGGACCACACCCAGAGCTTTGTGTTGGCATTCCGTGACATCTAACCCATCTATGACCTGCTGAAGCATGCGAAGGAACTGGTCCTGCAAAATCATAGCCGCAGAATATCCATGATTCATGGCAACATCAGGAATCTGAGAGGAGTTTTAGTGAGGGTCCAGTATTGATGGTGTACTAGAAGCCAGATGCCTTGAACCAGACAAACAACACAGTAAACAATGAACATTTACAGAGGAAGCTGTTTGGGCAAAAGGTTATACTACATGATACACAGCAGCACCCAATGTCACCAAGACAATTGAAGAGGAAATAGAGAGAAAGGAAAGTTGAAGAATCAAAGTGGGGATTATTTTCTTATTTGAATTTTTTATTTGTCTTGTTTTTGGTTTTTGTTTGTTTATTTGCTCATTTTGTTTGTCTTTAAATTACTGCTCGTTTTCTGTTTTTCAGGACAGATTCTTATTTGCATTATTTTGCCTTATTTTATTATTTCTTTTTCAGTTTTCTATTGGGGGGACACTACAACGGTAAAGGGCAGATATGGAGGTGACTAGCAAATGAGTGAGATTGGGGTGCATGATATGAAATCACCAAAGCATCAAATAAAAATTAAGCTATTATTAAAAAAAAAGGAATTCAAGTGCAAGCATCTTTTCCAGGAATTTAATTCAATTCAAATCACTTGCAAACTTTCAAAAATTTCCCAATAGAAAATCTTAGTTTGAGAGGTATCCATAAAAGAAGACATTAAGTAGATCTTAACAACATTAATTACATAATGAAATATTAAAATACAGTTGCTCTCGTTCATTGCACATAAAAAATTGATGGAATAACAAAATAAGTGTTTGGCAAGAATGTTCATGTAGAAAATATAAAGTTTTCATTCATTACAAAATCTTCTGCTTTTATTTCTCTAAGAATTGGGAAGGGATTACAAATAGCTTTACTTTGCCACTGAAAACACTGGTGTTTTCTCACTTGTCATTTCTTGTTTGTGAGGGTCAACGCAGCAATTGCAATCAGAACTACATTCTTAGTTGGCAATAAACACCATTAAAAAGCAACATGAAACAAAAATAGTCACAGAGCCGAAAGCACAATGTTTGATTACAAAACAAAACACCGAGTAAGGGCTGTTCACTGCAGTCCCCAGCTGGTGGAGGGAGGAGAGTTATCTGATGAAGAAAAATTTATGCAGAGAAATTAGCATAAAATGAAAACATAGCAACTGTTGGACATCAAAGTAACATTTTTAGATTCCTTCACCCAGGTTTGTTGCTCTAGATGTAGGGCAAGGGATTGGGATGACAAATCACTAATCTGTGATTTTTTGTTGGACTGGTTCACAGAATCCTCAGATTATACATTTTTAACATTAAAAGTTGAATGCTTCTACCCCATACCTGGAATTTCAAATACACGTCAATCAATTTAGCCCGCACACCGCTGTCGAATACTATTGATCCAGAGGCAACTAGAGATGTAGTTCAGTGGTAAAAATGCTTATCTGGCATGAGCTAGCCACTGGATTTAAAATGCAGAAGTGGGAAAAAAATAAAAGAACAAGGGAAGAGGAAAGAGAGAGAGAGATATCAAGTTTTCTTCCAGGCCCGGTGGCTCATGAGGTTAAGGCAGGAAGGTTGTCCTAAATTTGTGGCTAGCCTGGGTTGCCCAGTGAGTTCTGGACTGACTAAGGCTACACAATAAGTTCCTGTCTCAAAAATACAACCAAGCAAGCAAAAGAATAAAGATAAAGTCCAGGAAATGACTTTGTCAGTATCATTTTGTACTTATTCTTCGATAATTTCACACACAAATACAATGTATTTTGACCTTGTCCATCCACTATGGATCCCCTCTGACTCTCCCCACGGTCCCAGTTAATGAGTATCCATCCCATCTTCATGTCCTTCTTATTTATTTATTTTCAAACATCACACTGAGTACACTCGTGATGGTTTATATAAAAAACACTGCAGAAGAGAGAAAGGAGAAAGTGTTCAGTGTTGAAGGTTGAGGACTGCTGTGAATTGCTGTCTTCTGGAAATGGTGGGGCTACCGCATGCATGAACGCAACAATGCCTGTGGTTACCTGCTCAAGACCTGCAAAATATCAAACCAGTCAAAATTCTGGCAAGACTGGAGGAAGGATCAATCAGGCCCCATGTCTAGCCGATGATCCATTTATAATTGATCAATGCTAAGGAAGAAAGAGACCTTTTTGGAGGGGTGTAGCCAGCAGAATGGTGCCCCTTTCGCAATGGAAAACCCAGGAAATCCTTACTAATCTTTCTACATATTGTCTGTCAGTGCATGGGATTGTGGTAATAATAACGTAAAAGCAAAACTGTTCTGCTTCTTCACACCAAATGTTTTCTTTTTCCTTTATTGTTTATAGGTTTCATCATCCTGGTACCTATTTTCTAAATTTAATTCAATTTGGTGTTTTATTTAGCAAACAAAGTCACAGATTTCACCTAGGCATTTTCAGGAGAACTTAGTTCTGATTGGTCCTTCTCTCTGGTCTTTGCTTGTCCCTTTGTACTTCAGTGTCGTGTGTGTTTTGTTAACCTCCTCCCTCCCACCTTTAAAGCCCCTTTGCTTCCTCTCATGGGTCCCTTTATGGTTTTCTGTCCTCTAGTCCTACTCAGCTCCACATACACACACAGATCTGCATTTGAGAGTGCGCATACACTATCTATCCCAGGTTGTGTCCTTAATACAGTGTTCTCCCACGCAATTCTGTTCTTTAGCTTTGCTTTTCTTTGACGTTGTCCTTGGAGAGTTCTTGCTGTCAAACCTCAAATGCACATGCCTAGTGAGATAATTTCATTCTTTTCTGTAAAAACAAATACATTTATTTTGCTCTGAGAGCATAAATTGTATATTTATAATTGTGCTTTGTCTGCAAGGAGTCTTAGAAAGGAGCCCTGGGTATAGTGAGGCTATTGTGTTTTCTGAATCTTTAACATACAGAAGCAGGTTACAAAAATCCTTAGTTTAGTATTCCTCTAGGCAATACAAGCCTCTACCGTTCCACACAAGGCAATAAGCCTTAACCAGACAGACTTAGAAAATATAGAGAGTGGGAACTATTGTGCATGACCATTAAGAAATAGCAATGTGGGGCTAGAGGGAAGACTCTGTCACTAATAATGCTTGTTGCTCTGAATGGGAGGCTTAAATTCAGTTCTCAAAACCCACACAGTGGCTGAAACCCACCTGTAATTCCAGTTTCAGCATATCTGATGTCTCCTTCCGACCTCCACCAGCACCAGGTATGTACATGAACATGGCACACAGAAATGGACTCAGGTATAGTATCCATACACATAAAGGAAGCAAAAGGAGATGACAAGGAAATGAGGTCTCGATGGAGAGACAACATCAGTACTCAGAAGAAAGTGCTAACTTGGGCCACGGTTCTTGAGTTAAGGTAAAGTAAGATATTTCCTTGTCTCTCCAAGTCTGAACTTCTTTAAACCTGGGTTTCTGAATCTAAGACATGGACATCCTTGATGCAGTTCCAATGGTGGCTAGATGTTGCCCTGACCGCAGGAAACCAAGCAGGGCAGGATTCCGGCAAAGAACTGTCCTAGTAAGGCACCTGTAGCTCTTCTAGACATTTCTAATAAACCATTCTCTATATGACTCTTTTTTTGTTAGCCAAGCGTGAGAAATTTACAATGTTCCAATCCAGCCCTCGTGACACGGTAGACAAGGCAGAGCAGGACTTCATCACCAGATGAAGTACCACAGAGTGCTATGCCCACAGCTCCTACACAGGCGGCAGAGGAAGTGATGCCAAACAGAAGACATCCACATTCACTCACAAGCAGCCAAGCCAGCACCCCCCAAGAGAGATGAGATGGATGGGGAACTTGGAAAGACTATTTGCAGCCACACATGAAGCAGGACTCCAGTGACCTCTTGGGATAGCTGAGGGTCATTCTGAGAGGAGGTAATTTCCCAAAATTAAACCATTAGAGCCACGTATCATCTTAACTGGATAGTAAAAGCAAGCATAGGTTTATGTTTTTGTCACAGGCTGGTGAGATCTGAGACTTTGGGATTATAGTAAATTTAAATATTAGACCCAAATGATGGCTCGCATTTAAATTTCTACAGCCTGGACTTTACCTTTTGCTGGATTTTTAACAATTCTTAGTTCGGTTTATTTTCCTTTTTTATTCATTTCTGGTAGAATACTTTATTGTACATATTCCTCTTCTAAAATGCTTGTGTAGACAAAGGCAAAAATGAAGCAGGAAATTGTTTTTAAAAAATAACAATAATAAATAAGCCTCTGAAATAGCATCCTTATAGATTTTCATTTTAAATGCATTAGCTTCTTAGCTGGCAGTGTGACCTAAGGCAATTTATTTTATATTGCTGTGGTTTGGTTTTCTTCTCTGAAACACGAGGGAGTTGAACTCAATCCTTGTGGAGGTCTCTTGTACCACTAGGATTCAACCACAAAATTTATGTTGGTGTTACTTTGTATAATATCCTGAAGAACTTCATTGCTAGAAACCCCATACTGAAAGACACTGATTGAAAAACCTCAAGGGAGGCTTTGCTATTCTTTCCAAATTGAGCAGTATGAACATTTACTAGAGAAAATCTTGAGGAGATGGACATTTCTGACTTTAGAAATGAGAAAGACAGGAAAGACTTTACCCCATTTTCCACTTAGTTTAGGGGTCATGGGGTCATTGCCATGAATTTAATAAGCAGAAAAAAATAATATGTATCAGTGAGAAATGGAACAGATAACCAAAAGAACATTTTGCTACTGAACGAGAAGCAAAACTTCCAGTTCCAAACTATCCTTCTATACCTTCCCACACCAAGTAGCAGCCAACTGAAGAAGCAATGTTTAGTTGAAAAAATGGAGTAATTTCTGCTGCATTATTAAGACGCTGATGGGCTCTCTCACTGACGCACCTATATAATCATTTCCAGTTGCCTCTTTGCATTTGTACATTATTTTGTCTCTCATTTAGTCAACAAGCATGTATCTACTACATAGAATGAGACTAGACATCAATTCAAGGAAACAATTATGGTCATGCTTCCTCCCTTCCATCTAAAAAAGGCAATATTCTTCAGTGACCCTCCCTGTTCAAGATGAGGCTATACACAGTCTTAATAAGGAGGTAAGCAGGTTTATTAGGCTGCCCAATTAAGTATAAAAATTTGGAACTATTTCAGCTGTGGTGAATATTGATGTAATCATTACTTTTTCAGACAAGGGAGTGTTCCAGTCAAGCTGCTTCTTGCACTCCTTACCTATTAAGCAGAGCCTCCCAGTGAAAGTCTTAGGATGCTTTCTGTCTCTCCCAATTAGAGATGTAGGCCATGTACAGTTTGATCACCAATGAGAGAAACTAAGAGTTTCTGGTCCGTATGGATAAGGGTTAAGTGGTTGTACAGAAAAACAGCTAGCCACAAAAGAAAGTAAACGAGTAAGGAACAATCACTGAATTAAAGCCACAATCGCTTCCAATGAAAATTTATTCTTTTTTCTATTTTTATTTCTTTGATAATGGTCCCTTATTACTCCTTCCATATGAATTGAGATGGGATGCCACATTGCTTTTCCTTATTGAGTCTTCAATAAAATCATAATGCTAGGAAGATTATTCATCCAGATAATCTTTATGTGATTACTTAGTAAGCCTAAATTATTCTTTTGTAAAAGGACCTCTTAGTGCCAATCATATGCCTAATTGCAGTTGTATGTTTATAATTCATGTAAAATAGTCTTAAGTACAGGTAAAGAGAGGTCTTATGGACAAGTCCTCTTAAGAAGAAAATAATAGAGGAGGAATGAGGCAGATGAAGCAGGTGTCATCAGTCTCTCCAAACTATCTATTATTCTGTATGATTATACATACCAGTAATCCCAGACTATATAAGAGAACACTGCCTACTCTACACCATAGTTGTATGTGTGTGGGGGGCTGTGTGGAATCTTAGGGATTTTATTGCTGCGAAGAGACACCATGATCACAGTAACTCTTACAAAGTAAAAGATTTCATTGGTGCTAGTATGCAGTTTCAGAGGTTAAGTCCATTATTGTCATGATGGGAAGCATGGAAGTGTGCAGCAGACATGTTGATGGAGAAGGAGGTTAGAGTTCTACATCCACATTAGTAGGCAGTAGGATATGAACTGGCTTAAGCTTCTGAGACGTCGAAGCTCAATCACCTAGTGACATAATTTCCCACCAAAGCCAAACCTACTGCAACAGGGCCACCTCTCTGATAGTACCATTCCCTGTGGACCAAGTATTCAAACATGTAGGTTTATGGGGATCATTCTTATTCAAACCTCAATACGTAGTTTCTCGGTGTAACAGTCCTGGCTGTCATGGAACTCTCTTTGCAGACTAGGTTGGCCTTAAACTCTCAGAGGTCTACCTGCCTCGGACTCCCAAGTGCTGAGATTAAAGGTATGTGCCACCCTCTATTACTGTGACAAAAATACCCTGACAAAAATAACTTGGGAGATAAGAATTTATTTCTGCTCATAATTCTAGGCTACATTCTGTCACTGTGGATAAGTTAAGACAGGGAGGAACATGATGCAGAGAGTCACATCACAACTCCCCTCAAGATCAGAGGGAATAAATAATATGTTATTACTCATGCTCAGTCCTATCTCTATACTTACACAATCAAGGATCCCTTGCTTAAACAATGGTGTCACACACAGTGGGATATGTCTTCCTACATCAATAAACGGAATTAAGATAACTCCACAAGACTGCCCAGAGGTCAACCTAATATAGACAATTCCTTAATGAGCCTGTCATCCCAGGTGAGTCTAGGTTTTGTCAAGTTGACAGTTAAAATCAACTATTGCACTTCATAAATAAGTACCTTTACTGACTTATTATATAGACCTTACCATAGGAAATAAATCATTAAATACATGGCATCAAAGTAGAAAAGGACAATATTCATGGTGGAAAGAGTGGATAGATGGTCTAAGTAAGTATAAGTGGGGACAGTAGAAAGGTAAATGATGATAAGATATAATATCTCCATATATAAAATGTTACAATGACACTCATGAGTTCATACACCAACTTTAAAAGTCTTTCTTTTCCCTCAGAATAATGGCTTTATTATATATGAGACTGATAAGACATATTTTTAAAAAATCTTTTTTTATTTATTAGATTTTTTAAAAAATACCAATACAAGTTCCTACTCCCTCCCCTCCTCCCATTCCCTCCATATACCCCCCACCCCACTCCCATCCCATCCTCAGGGAGGGTAAGGCACATTGCTTTGTGGAAGGTCCAAGGCCCGCTCTACTAGATTTAGGCTGAGCAAGGTATCCATTCAAAGAGAATAGGTTCCAAAAAAAGCCAGTACATTCAGCAGGGTTAAATCCTGGTGCCACTGCCAGTGGCCCCCAAGTCATCCAGCCATGCAACTGTCAGCCACATTCAGAGGGAATAGTTTGGTCCTATGCTTGTTCCTTCCCTGTCTGGCTGGAGTTGGTGAGCTTCCATTAGCTCAGGTAAACTGTCTCAATGGGTGTAGCCATCATGGTCTTGACCTCTTTGCTCATATACTTCTCTTCAACTGGACTTTGGAAGCTCAATCCAGTGCTTAGCTGTGCATCTCTGCCTCTGTTTCCATCAGTTGCTGGATGAAGGTTCTTTGGTGATATTTAAGATATTAACCATTCTGACTACAGGGCATATCAAGATCAGGACCCCTCTCCTCTATTGCTTAGGGTCTTAGCTGGAGTCAGCCTTATGGATTTCTGGAAATTTCTCTAGAGCCAAGTTTCTGCTAACCCAATAATGGCTCCCTCAATCAAGATATCTCTTTCTTTGCTCTCATCTCTGTCCTTCCTCTATCTTGACTATCAAATTCCCTCAAGTTCTCCATCCTCGTCCCCTTCTCCCCTCCTCTTTCCCTTCCACCCTCCCTTCTCCACCCACCCCCATGCTCCCAATTTTGTCAGGCAATCTTGTCTGTTTCCACTTTCCAGGTGGATATATATGTGTTTTTCTTTGGGTTTACCTTATTATTTAGGTTCTCTAGGATCATGAGATATAGGCTCAATGTCCTTAGTTCATAGCTAGTATGCACTTATGAGTGAGTACATACCATATTTATCTTTTTGGGTCTGGGTTACCTCACTCAGGATAGTGTTTTCTAATTCCATCCAT
>LOEQ01007253.1:1237-15151 GCA_001685075.1 Bramus lutescens | reverse complement strand
CTGGCATTAAAGGTGTGTGCCACCACTGCCTCACCTGTATGGCTGACTAGTGCGGGTGCTGTGCACTGACTTCCAGGCAAGCTCTTTTATTAAAATACAAATGAAATGTCACTACAATATGTCATTTACTGTCTTGTCTTCTCGTGTATGTGTGTATGGGGTTGGTGCAGATGTGTGAGCTTGTTCACAGATGTGAGAGAGGCATGTTTAATGTCAGGAATCTCCTTCCATGGTTCTTCCACCTTATTGCTTGAGGCAGTCTCTGAACCAAACCCAGAGTTTGCAGATTTGGCTAGTCTCCCTAGCCACTTTCTTCCAGAGCTTCCCAGTCTCCACCTTCAGAAGCTGAAATTATAAGTGGACCAACAAACCTACTAGCATTACAATGAATTCTAGGCATCTGATCTCCAGGCCTCTTATTTGCCTGACAAATGTTTTATCTAGTTAACCAGCCCATTAGTCTATATTTCATTGTTATTGCCTATAATTATCTGATGCTTTTATGCTTTTATTTTATGTTCCACTTATTTTTCTATATTTTCTTTGTTCATAACTATTTCAAAGGAAGTAAAAAAAAATGCTACTGAGAGATGGGAGCACTCAGAACCTTACAGTATCAGTATATCAGGACCCTGCCTGGAAAGTCAGAAATTCTCTACATTCCTCCAAACATAATGCTTGCAAAGAGGTGGTTTATTGCTGAATAAACATCTGTCTGACAGTGAGGACCGTTCCTCCACCTCCACATTTCTTGAATTCATAGTCCTTATGCTGAAAGCAAATACATTCATTTGAGTTTGGTTCATTTATGTACACCATCATTTCAGCATATCTAGATTTCCCATTGTTTGGCAAGCCCTGAATCTTTACAGTAGACTTCTGTCATTATTATTCATTATAATCAATTTGAGTACTTCACTAAAATCTGCAGGGAAGTCTTTCAAATTTAATCACTTAATAAGAAACAAAAGATAGAAGCAGAGTTCCTAGTCTTTGTATTTTACAGTTTGATGGACATGTGTAATTCTTAATTTTGATAGTTTAAGATGTAATAAATTATAGTATAAAAAGCTTTATAACAACACAGTTTAATATATGAGATATCTATATGCAAGCATATATGTGTACTTCTGAAATATTTAACCTGGGACATAATAATATGGAGGAAAAGTTTATTCCATAAAAACTAAGAGATGAAGAATAGTCTCAGATGGGAAAGTTCTCTAGTGATACAAAGCTGTGTCTACAGAAATGTAGAAGAGGATACCGAGAAGAACTGGTATGAACCAATCATGTCATTTTTTAGTTTGGAAGATTTTATTATTGCGTGCATACCACTATAACTTCTGTTACATTTTGCAAGCAAGTAATATTTTAAAAGAAGCTATGTCAAAAACACATGACTCCTCTTGATCACATCTCTTCAGCTTTATGTACTTGCCCAGCCTTTCTGCTCTCATCAAACTTCACCCCACCTAGTGAAGGGAGACTCCAAACACAGAATGAAAATGACTGGAAATGACATTTCACATATACACAGCCTTTGTCACGTGGTGAGTTAGCAAATGCTAATTAACAGGCAACAACTATGTCAAAATCATAAAGTCACACGGCTTCTTCCTATTAGGCTATCACCCCAATTCAGCCATCTACATGTTGGATAACTTGCATTTGTTAGCAAAGACTCAGAAGTACAGATTTATCATCACAGAGCTTCTGTGTATCAGCCATCTGGGCAGAGCCTGGCTGTGTCTTCTTCTTGGCTTCTCCTAAAGGCTTTTACTAAAGCATCATCCCTGGATAAGTAGTTTTATTTAAAGGCTCAGTAGTGAAAGATTCTTTCATAAAATCACTCAAGGATTTGGAGCAGCTTTAAACAAGCTTGCATTTCCATGGCTTATGGGTCAGAGTTCATCTCAGCTATTAATCCATGGCTGTCTTTATAACTTAACATGAAGATGCTTAAGCTAAGAAGACAGCAAATACTGCTGAAAACCTGTGTTCCCTGAGGCATTGTTTTTATACAAATACATTAGCAATGCTGGCAATGTTAGGTCATTAGCTTTTTTGCTTAGTGTCAAGCTATGAGTCAAAGAAAGGTTTTGTTGAGATGCTGTGGTAGAAGAAACCACAGACGGTGAGGTGGTGTCCAGGAGAACTGGCTTGGAGATGCTTCATGAAGGGAAGGGAAAGGGTGAGAGGAGAGGAGACCTCACATCACAGTTGACTCTTCATTATCCCCAGGACATGGTTAATATGGATAACAAAAATGCTACTTTTAGAGATAGTTACTGGCCCTAAATATTGCTGAAGTTGGGCTAGCCGTACTCTCTACAGTTATTTATGCATTTACGCTAGTAACTTCACAAGCAGAATCTAAATTTGTGGAAACTCTTGTGTATGAATTACATGTGTTTAGAGGACAATAGCCCTCTGTCAGAATTTTAATGAAACAAACTTGACATTGTGTAGCTATTTCCTTCAGGTTTAAATGTTTTCTCCCCACGAAAATACGAGCGGCCCTGGAAAGTTCCAAAACCTCCAAAGACCACCAAGACTCAGTGGTTCCCCTCCTTGAGATTATAAAAGGAGTAACAACTTCTGGAGAAGGACACTCTTCAACAGAGTTGCCTGCACATAGTTGAGGGAGCTTTAGGGATGCTACTCCATGAGTCATTAATCATGCTAAGGTGGGTTTTTCAGAGATGCAGCTGCCATTTCATGACCCAACTTCTAATAAGTAACCGTTCACCCACATTTCTATAGCACCAGTTAGCTCACTGGCTCACTAATATAGACCTGAGTGAAATATGTTGGCCTGTTGTCAGTATTCTGTCTGGAATGAATAGACATTTAGTCACACAGCAGCCTATTATTAGTTCACTTCAGAATTAAAAGTTAAAAAATTTAAAAAGCAATTCTGACTACAGTGAATATACAGCTATTATCTATTGGTAAACTTTGACCAAATACTGGGCATTTGTGTTGACTGCTCACTATAAGTAGACAATAATACCCTGTTGTTGTAGTCACCACTGAGTTTGGTAGCAGGACATAGAAAACTTAAGTTAGAAATGACCAGGAAATTTGATCCTTGCTGGTGAGCTTTCAAAGTGCTGGATGATACTATGTAGGCCCCTAGGGGAGAAAAGCTATTAATAGACTAATTCGGTGCTGAGCCATGCATGCTACAACATAAACCTGTAAGTACGATGTACCCATTGTCATAATAGAGATATGAGTATTATGGGAATGTGCAAATAACCTACTGCTTTCTTACTAGATTTGAGTCCAACTCTAAAGGAGGGAATTCATGCATTTACTATACCATTAAGCTGACCAAAACCCAATGGCTGAAGAGGGTTGAACAGGCATGGCTCCAAACTGCCTTCTTAATTTTTGTGCTTATACCCATAGATTAGTGCTGCTCTCAGCCTTGGGCAGCGAAGCTTCTTTTTGCAGTGGGTAATGGTGAATGCAGGACTCAAAACAGATCAGAGTGCTGACAATAAGTGAGCTTTTGAGTGTTAAGCCCTAAATGGAGTATGTGTATAAACTCACTGCTCCAAGGCTCAGAGAACATCATGGAAGAAGGGTGGAAAGGGGAGAATACATAGAGGACAGGGAGAAATGCTGTGAAATGCTGTCTTCTGCCATGACATGGCCATTGTACTCAGGAATTCACAAGGGCTCTGTTCACCTACACTAGTCCTGTAGAAGATCAAGCCAGCCAAAAGCCCATCCTGGGTTAAGTTGCACCCCTAGTGAAGGAACTGTTGGCAATCAATGGCCTCTGGGAGACAGGGATTTGGTTTTCTTTAGAGTATGGCCCCTGATAGATTGCGCATGGGCCAGTGGATGGCTCCATATTCACGCACATGTGGAGAACAGTAATTGGACATAATTTAAAAAAAGAAGACTTTAAGGTGGGAAGGAATGTGTTAGAGAGTCCAGAAGAGCAGGAGAAGGAAGGTAAGAGTGGACATGATCAAGATTCATGTATAGCATTAATGAAGAAAACTATTGTTTACAAACACACACACACGTGCACACACACACGTGTACACACACACGGTGTCTGGGTATAAATATAAGCCCAGGACTCTACTGGTAAACTACTGTGTCATCTCTCTAAGCGTATCAGTTCAAGCCCATTTTCAGTCCTGATGATACCATAAGGCAATACAGCCACCCTTAAGTTTTCTATGCTATGAATTTATCGCTGTCGAGGAAAACGGTGGGTCTATGTTTCTCTTTTTGGTCATAACGTTTACTTTTAATTTAGTCAACATATATAATTCACTGGAAAACATCAATACAATAAATGTAAAACCCCTTGCGAGACTTTCTATACAGAAGATACATCAAGAATAATACCTACATGTAGCCCTGCACCACTTCAATTGGCATAGATCCAACAGGCTGGGAGTTGCTCCTCTACTACACAACTTCACACAAAGCTCCACAAAGAAGGGAAATGATGGAGAAAACCTTGTATTGTTTTCTCTAAAGAAAAAAAAATACCCTGAGACCAACCAAAATACATTAAAATAAAAAAAGCTGTGCTAATTAGAATAAGATAACAGCAATAGGGGATACTGGTGAAAACTTTTGTTATTTTATTCTAGATCCTTACAAACAAAAGGGTCAGCAGTGTCTGCATTATCAGTGAGAGGGTTAGTTAACAG
This sequence comes from Bramus lutescens, assembly GCA_001685075.1. Classification (NCBI taxonomy): domain Eukaryota; kingdom Metazoa; phylum Chordata; class Mammalia; order Rodentia; family Cricetidae; genus Bramus; species Bramus lutescens. The sequence continues at coordinate 10,463 of LOEQ01007253.1, read as the reverse complement.
AATGAGATGAGACTTTAGTCAAGGCCTAAAAATACTCAGTGTTTTACCAACTGTGCAAACAAGCGCAATCTGTGTAGAAAGCTATCAATTGGATTCTAAATTACACATTTACGAATATAAAACATTTAGTAAGAAAATATTGACTCTCCAATATACAAAATAGTTATCATAAATGCACAAAGTATATTCTCTGCCAGGTCTACTTTTGGTGAGAAACTCTTAAGTTACAATGTGGTTGACTTATAACCAATATTATGTCCCAATAAGGTAGTCCCAACTGCTAAGCAACTGGACCATGCCCTAAGCATGTGGACTGTAAAAGATTGAGTACACACTTCTTTAAACTCTAGAACCCAGTTACTTGACAAGTCACCAAACAGAAACATGTATTCTAAGAAGCAAGAGATCTCACCCATTCTTGTATTATTATTGCAACTTGCCGCTCAAGCGACTGTGTTCACATCAATGGGATCTGAAGAGTCACTTTACCTTCATCTTGAATGTCAAATGTAGTTGCCAAGGTAGAAAAGCCACACATTATAATTGTTTCTTAACTAGAGGGTAAGTTAAACCATAGTATTTCACAGAATTTACTACAGAACGCCACAACAACCTCCACGTAACCACTTTCTGACTACATCCAATGCCCCAGTAGCTTGTTCTAGCCATGGTTATGACTACAGGTTAACATCCTCACACCAAGTGACCAGGAACACTTCATGAGCCTCCTGAAGTACACCAACCACTGTGCTCTGAAAATTCAAATCATTTCTGAAATCTTGATTTGGTTGTTTACCAATCTCTGGTAAGGTAGTTTCCTCCAGTGAAGAGCTATCATAGTCACGCAAAAATAAAAATGCTCTTCCAACCAGCAGACAAGCTGCTTTGCACTCCAGCCCCCATTCCACACCTATATTTTTATGCCCAAGTTTCCTGTTCAAAATGAACACCTTATGCACAAACATCCCTTCACTAAACCATAATCTTCTCCCCACAGTGATACTCACAACTGATAAATACAGATCACTTGAAAATGTTGCAGAATCCATTAACAGTGACACATGTGTCTTGAGAAATGAAACAACCGCAGAAATGTGTAAGGTATATCAACAGCCAAAATGTATTTTCTAAAATTAAGGTTATATTTTGTCCAGGTTATTGGAGACATAATTCTTGAATTCAACAGGATCATGTTTTAATCACACATGGCAACAGGGCATACAAAAGGAAAAAGTTGCCTTGTTGATTTGGCATTTTCTCAATTAGGAATTAATGTATGATTCCAGATAACTACCATGATTCTAACGGGCTATAGAGTAGAACAAAGATTTAGGTGTCCAGGAAGCAGAAATTAACATGTGGCAGTGTGGCAGTGATTTGTTCTGGTCAGATGACTCAGATCAGCTTAATAACAATTAGTATTGAAAACCCTGATGAAATAAGTTCTTTTTTTTCCTTTTCAGTAAACATACAAAATAATGGGGTTTGTAGTACGCTCTGAGATAACTATTTTCTCACACATGCATATGAGTCATGGTAAGTACTATTTTTCAAATCAGTACTCCGAAGGAAAAAAGATTAACTTTGCATTTCTGTTTGATATATATATATATCATATCATATATATTTTAAATATATATGATATTTAAAAATATTTTTAAAATAATGAAAGTATTTCTAATATACCCTTCCTTAAGTTTGGATTAGATACCCATTTGCCCAGGGTAGATAATAACCTATAGAGATGATAGACACTATACTTCAATTTTACATTAAAAGTTTACATTAAGCAGTATGACCCAATCCTCAATCCTAAAAAACAATTATCCATATTTTGGCTGAGATTACTGTTTTTCTAAACCCATGTTCTCATTTTCTAACTGTGAAAGAGATAAACCTCACAATTTCCCTTGCTATTAGGCATTCTGGTTATTCAAATCTGAGTTCAAGTGGTAAGTTACACTTTGTAGTTCTGTCTGATACAAATATTTACTTATTTATTCTTGAGACCTATAATTAATACTCCTTCTTCTTCTTTTCCTGTTCTGTTTCAGAATCCATGTGTTGAAGATGACAATCTCCTCTAAGCTAGACCATGGACAATTATATAGATGAGAAATTCCTCCCTGTCTCTCTCATGCATGGCTGTTTAAGCAGCCCTAAGGAAACTGTTACTGCTGTTGTGTGAGGATTGTTCTACAAAACCTAACATCAACATTGCAAATGTATGCACACAATTATGAACATCATAAATATTTATATAACTTCAAATAACATCTACTAGACATACAAAATGCATTATATAATGTGCATATTTTATATTATATTATATTGTATTATATTGCATTAACAATTTAAGTTTATTTCTATGATTTAAATATACTCAGGAAAGCAATTATTTTCAGGATATTATTCTTTTTGTTTCCCCTAGGGTTTCACTATGTAGCTCTGACTGGTCTGGAACTCACTATATATACTAGGCTGGTCTCAAATTCCCAGAGATTTACCTGCCTCTGCCTCTCAAATGCTAGAATTATAGGTATTCACCCCTATATGCATAAATATACTTTAAGAAACTATACCAAGTATTTTATGTGCCCAGCAATATAGCAAATATCACTTATTAGGGATTTTTACATGCTCAGTGAAAAAATATCTTTAATCCCTATAGTTACTTAAAAATGATGATGTTAACAAAGTTTGCAGAAGTCATATGAATTTAGTAACTATGATTTTGTAGTTTATTATAGAATCACTGAAAACTGTCTTAAGTCAGAATTAATTTTATTACCAAATAGATTCCCTGGAAATAGGATTTATAACGGAATTACTGGCAGACTTTAACCAGAATGGTGCAAGTGAAAAGACTGCAGTATTATTGAAAATGAATTTTCTGATTTGAGATCTGTCAAAATAATAAATCAGATGTTTTTTATTTGGTTGGTTGGCTTCTTCACTAATGCACCATTAAATATTCAAAATCTGTGCTTCAAAGTAATTTTGCATCACCTCATCTAAGATTTCAAATATTCAATGTTGTTAATCTTTTGAAAGGGCATTTATCACAGTAGATAAGAGCAGTGAAGAAATCGGCAAAATGAGTCTCCTACTGAGTTCTTTGCTAGAATGTGTGTAGTCTATAAAAAGTTTGACCCAATATATTTAGCTATAACAACTCAAGAGCTAATAAAATGTGGGTTGTACAGAGACCTCGTCAGAATTTAATATGAAGCCTCAGAAGAGAAAGACTTAAGTCTTGCTGACTTGAAAGCAGGAGGGTCAACAATGAAAGCAAAATGAGACAGAACAAATTTAAAACCCAAAAAGATGTTAAGCCAAACAAACTTAGCACCTGCACTTCCCATCGGAGAACCACATGAAACCTTACATGCTGTGGAAGAGGTTGCTTTTAATAGCATTTCCCACTTGCAAAATTAACAATGCTTTTACACTCTGCACATAAGATAAAAATTATTATTATTACTCCTTTACAGATATATAGAGAAAACTAATGGATTCTTTAAGAGCATTTGTGTAACAAAAATAATAATTTTGGATGCTCCAAAATTATAAGGTCACTTACTTTTGGAATTCATCTAAGAAAGAAAACTAAGCAGCATTTTCTAGTCTAAATTGCAAACTATAATTTTACGGTTCATTTAAACTACATACATACTTGTAAAGGTTTTGAAGAGATTTAGAAATGTAGTCAACTTCTCACAGTGTGCTCACCTCAAACCAAAGTCCTCCATGTGATATCTGAAGTAGCACAACAGAGTGGATCTCTGTTTGGAATGTACTAGATGGATTTGGATTGGTCATTGAAACTGATTACTAATGATTTAGTCATTATATCGACTTCCCACACAGCAATCACTGAGTTACACTAGGAGATGCAGTTATTGTGGCATAGATGTTGTCAAAGAGTACTCTTCAGACTCTGGGGGAAAGTATATATTTCTGATGGAGATATTGGAGCTTCTAAGTGAGTAGGCAGCAAGACAGACTTAATTTCTTCAAAGGAATGTCCCATTTAGAAGATAACTTTCAATTATATGTACCACCCCGTTTTTTAATCTTTATTATATTTGTGTGTGTATGCTTGTGCACATGTATGCAAATGTATGTGGTGTATGTATATGAATGAGTTTATAGCCCAAAATACATTACATTTGCCAAGAAAAAGTGCTCCCCTATGACATCCAAGAGGTGTCTGGTTTTATAAATTTTTAAAAGACAAAAAAAATAAAAAATAAAATAAAATATTTTTTTAAAGAATGGTATTACAGTAAGTTGGAAATTACAATTGCATCAATTTGCCAAGAATTGAACAGATCATTGATTGGTCACGGCTCACTTAGGACACACATTCAAGGTAAGAATTACAACTTGCAGGAAAAAGCTTTTAATGAGATTTTTATTATCTTTGTGATTTCAGTAAGTCATTAGAAACGTCTGTGTTAGATCAGAGTGACCTGGGTAACTCCTGTCTCATGTCTTTTGCTTCCTCCAAACAAAAAGACTTTTGTTATCTTATTATTATGACATCTTAAGTTCTTATGAGCTAAAATTAAGTGACTAATGACTATTAGTAGCTCAGCATTAAGTGTGTTATAGTTTGCCTACTGAGAGTTTCCAAAAGGTTCAGGTGTTAGGGGCTTAGTCTCTAGGGTGGTGCTATCAGGAGATACAATGAACCTTTACAAGGAGGGACCTTGTGAGAAGTCCTCATAGCATTTAAAACATGTCTCCAAAATGGACCTGGAGATGGCCCAAGGCTGCTCTCTGTCTGGGTTGCTTATCGTTGGTGACAAGGTGAGCTGACTGTTCTCCCTGTGTTACTACTGTGAGATGTTACATTCCCATAACACCTAAGAAATAGTATAAATCAATACAGAGTGAACCTCTGAAACAGCAAAGAGTAAATAAATGAATAAATGGAACGTTTTCCCTTTAGAAGTTAAGAATCTTAAGTGTTCCATTGCTATAATAGAAAGCTAGCGAGTATGCAGTGTTTTCGACATACAGACTCGTTAAATGTGGGGTTGAATCGGGAAGACTTAAAAGAAATAAGCTAGATATGGAAAAACAAATACTTCATAATCTTAGAGATTAAATGGTGACCACTAGGTGTCATAGGACATTATGGCATAAGAAGGTGTTAGTGAAAGGATAAAAATGCTCAGTTCTTGGATGTGTAAGATGTGCAGAATGAAAATCCTGTATGATAACTATATTTAACACATATACATTCATCATACACTTGAAATTTGCTCAGAACTGGTATCTTATGTATTCTTCATACATGCACAAATATACACATGTCTGATTGTGGTAATAATTTATAATTAATATGTATAGCAAAATATCATGTTTTATACTTTTGATAGGTATTATGTCTATTTGTCAACTATAACTTAATAAACCTGGAGGAAATGTTTAATAAAGAAAGATATTTGAACTTCCACATTCACCTTCATGGATTTAATCTCAAAACAGATCAATTATTTTTCTTACCTAAGGAGATAGTTGGATAGAGAAAGAGAGAATTTCAACACAGTATGAGTTTCTTAGAACCTTGAGTACAGCTGAAAAAAGAGGAAGAAATGAAAACCTAAGTGCAATGTTCCATCTACCTAAGACTAAAGATACATATATCACGACATATTGTTCTTTTGTTCTGGAAAAGGACTTGAATGAGGTATTTAAGTGTACAAATAAAAATCACCAGATATTTGTCTTTCCAAAGAGAAAAACTGCTCTTCAGAGCAGTTAAGGAAAGTTGTGGAGCTAATAGACTGAGATATTGTTATTCAGTTGCAGAAGTTCATGTTCACTATGAACTGAAACCTCCCTGACTCTAAACTATTAGTTGTTCAAGCAAACAGCTTACTCAAACTTAAATTAATTACAGTGTAGGTATTAAATACTGGCATATTATAGTTGTCTGTCCAGAAGCCCTCTGGTTACACACTTTCTAGATTTAGCCTGTGTTAGAATCCGAAATTAGGTGTCTGTTTACTCAAGTGCAAATTCTTCAGAAGAATAAGGCTTCGATGCCTTAACAACCTTTTAAACAACCCCTGAGTCTCAATTAATTGTCCCCTTAGCACCCCTCAAGAAAAAAGCACTTACACATTTCCTTTGTGGATACATTTCAGAAGTGCCTTTATTTTCCCATGAACATCCTTTTTCTCATATCTTTGTCTCTTGAAACTATTTTTTTTTTAAAAAAAAGAGCTATGTGGGATCGCTGGCATTTCTGTTTGCATAGAGAAAAATGACATTTTTCTATTTTCTTTTTTCTGTTTAAGGTTTAAAGAACATTTCTGCAAGCAATTGTCTAGCTGGAGTTCCTTAATACCAGCTCTAGAAGCAAACCTTCCCAGTTAATATCAGCAAAAACAAGCACACACAAATTCCTCGATGTATTCAAAGACTGGCAACAGTAACTATAACAGCTGCTGATGAGCGGTGTAACTTGAGAAATATTTGTGAAAGTGAATTAATAGACTGTTAGTCAATACATTGAACTAGCAACAACATCCAGAAGATTACTTGAGAAACTAGAAATTTTTTCACATCACAGATCATGGATGGCAAAGTAAAGATATTAAATGTGCTTTCCTTTTTCATGCTTATCTCATTAGTGTGCACACACGCACACTCATATGTGTGCCAGTGTCTGTGGCTATCAGATGTATCAGATCTTCTTTGATCTGGAGACATAGGTAGTAGTGACTTGCCCAATACAAGACGGGTAAATGCTGTTAACCACTGAAAGCATCCCTCCAGCTCCTAAGTATACTTTATAAATTCTGCCTTGAGAAGCCTGACAAATGAAAACACTGAGATTCATGCACGGATAAGCCACTGGAAAGAGCAGGGAGGCTGGTGATGCACAGTGTATTTTTATGAGCATGTATACTAAATAAAGGGGTTGGTTTCACTGTGACACTTTCATACACGCATATGACACACTTTGATCATCTTCATTCCTTCTCTGTCACCTATTTCCCATACCCCTCCTGCATCTCAAATAGTCTAAGATCCAACCGACTCCTCTGAATACTGCAGGATACTAAAGCACCAGGGTTAGTTGTTTCTTTACCATGGACTCACCAGAGCTGGAGCAAAATGTCCATGTTTACAGGGTGGTGGAAACTAATATATATGGTGAGTTTTAATTACTATAATAAATTTGATGTATTGCCTTTTGCAAGTTTCATTTAAAGTCCTTAATAAAACAGCACATTTTAGAAACAAAACCTTATGATACATAATGAAAAGTGTTCTCTTTGAAATTTTCACTTTCCAGTCATTTGCCATAAAGATTAACCAAGAATTCTGTAAACATTTGTATTAAGTAAATAACAGTTTCCCGCATGTATTCAGTGCATTCTGTTTACTCTAACCCCCAACCCTGTCGTTCTTGCCCCACTCACACACCTCCCCAGAAGTCCCTTTCCCACATTCAGGTCATTTTGTTTTGCTTTATGACCCACTGATATTTACCAGGACCACCCTTGTCACCTTGGTTTCGGAACCATCCCTGCAACTTGGTGGACTCACCATTTAATATTTAACTGAGGACAATGATTGTCCCTTCCTCAGAATCTATCAATAATCCACAGTTTAGTAGGAAGGGAGAAGGCACCATGATCCTCTCCCTCATCCATGTTTATCTATTGGCAAAGTCAGGCTTATACAGGCCCAGTTGTACTGTTGCACCGGTGAACACAGCTTGCCTGGTAGGTTGGCATTGTAATTTCTAAGGTTAACAGCTGACTAAGACCACTCATGCCTTCTCACAACTAGAAGCCTAAACAGAACCGTGTGTCACTATGCAAACCTGCCAGTAGAGAGGAATTTTCCAGGTCAGTTCCAGTTTAATTCTCCATATCCTTTAGCCAAGGTCTGTGGCATCTTAACCATAATGTCTTATAATACTGGTGAAAAAAACAAGAGGCATGGCAAAAATCTGTATTTCTATGTGGCACCTCTGTGGCCTCCCTGATCAATATCTCAAAATAAAGTCCCAAATATGGTACTGGGATCTTTGTTTGGTAAGTGATGCCTTCTAGGAGATGCATTATACAGTTCTTCATGATAATTTTAAGACAAATTTTAATTGTTTTATACAATAGTAAAGTTCCATATAGCTTTTCATAGATTCTAACATCAATCATCAGATGACTCAGTAGTGAAAATGTGATACATGCATCAAAGACCAACCTTGATGAAATTCATACATTCCAGGTAAGAACGAGGATTAGAATTATTAAGAAAGGGAACAGAGATGTGAGAGAAATAAGAGACAGAAACACAGAACCCATCTTCATTTAATTGCCACATGCTTATATACTTTGCTCCAAAAGGGGATGAGGGAGGCAACAGACTTCAGTAACATGATATAAGGAATAGACTTGAATTCTCCCACCATTGGTCCAGGTGCAGCAAATCCACCTCTATACCCAAAATATTAGTTAACCACACCCTAGGTCAGAATCTCTTGTTTGTAGCCACGTCTGTTGTCAACAACATTGAAAGAGCAAAAATAAGTTCAAACTCTCTGATCTCCAGTCAAGATGGAACAGACTTATATCTGTGGGCTCTCACACATATAAACAATTGAATTTTATTCAACTGAAAGCAAAAATAAAATCTGTAGGTAAATTAATGGAACTGGAAAAGGCTACCTTGATTGATGTAACCCCAATCCCTAGAGAAAACTATATATCGCATGTTCTCTCTCACTATGAATCCTAGCTTTTAATCTTGAGATGTATGTATTTAACTTGAAGTATCTGTGGAAACAAGGGAAGGTAAGCTACAAAGATGTTGCTAGGAGCAGTTGCCTGTGTGAGGGGAGGCTGGTAGAACATAGGTGAGATAAAAAGATAGGAGATGCTGGACTAGAAAGGAAAAGCAGGATGGGATGGAGATAAAGCGAAGGCAAAGGAGCAGGGTGAGAGGGTTGAACAATATGAAGGGTATATATATAAATGGAAATCTATAACATTACAAGCTGTTTAAAAGATATGTTTAAAAATAAAGTTTTATCTTGAAGATTTGCTATAAAACACTCTAGATGTTGAGAAGAATTTATTATTGAGAAGAAAATATAGTAAGACAGATGTATCTAGTGGTACATTCAATAAATTAAAATATAGAAAAATCTACCTAAAATGTCAATATATTTGCAATATATTTTTTTCATTTTTTA
>LOEQ01007252.1:86919-99371 GCA_001685075.1 Bramus lutescens | reverse complement strand
TTTTGTAGTAAGACCTAATGATTCTCTGAATTTCCTCAGTGTCTGTTGTTATGTCCCCTTTTCATTTCTAATCTTTTTAATTTGCATGTTCTCTCTGCCTTTTGATTAGTTTGGATAAAAGCTTGTCAATCTTTTTGACTTTCTAAAAGAACCAGCTCTTTATTTTATTGATTATTTGGATTGTTTCTGTGCTTATATTTTGTTGATTTCAGCCCTCAATTTGACTATTTCCATTCTTCTACTCCTCCTGGGTAAGTCTGCTTCTTTTTTTTTCTAGAGCATTCAGCTGTTATGTTAAGTCTATAATGTGAGCTTTCTCCTTTTTTAACATGGACATTTAGAGCTATGAACTTTCCTCTTAGCACTGCTTTCATTGTGTCCCATAGGATTGGGTATGTTCTGTTTTTATTTTCATTGAATTCCAGGATGACTTTAATTTCTTTCTTTATTTCTTCCCTGACCCATGTGTGGTTCCATAGTTTACTGTTCAGCTTCCATGAGTTTATAGGTTATCTAGGGCTAGAATTATTTTTAAATTCTAACTTTATTCCATGGTGATCCAATATGACACATGTGGTCACTAATATCTTTTTTATCTGTGGAAGTTTGCTTTGTTACCAAGTATGTGGTCAATTTTTGGGATGGTTCCATAAGCTGCAGAGAATAAGATATATCCTTTCCTATTTGGTTGGTCTGTTCTATAGATGTCTGTTAAGTCAATTTAATTCATTTCCTCCACTAATTCTCTTTTTTCTCTGTTAGGTTTCTGTCTGATTGACCTGTGCATCGGTGAGAGGAATGCTGAAGTCTCCTACTATTAGTATGTGTGGCTTGATGACTGCCTTGAATTCTAGTAATATTTCTTTTACATAATTGGCTGCTTTTATATTAGGGGCATAGATATTCAGGACTGAGACATCACCCTGATGGATTGTTCTTGTTATGAGTATAAAATGTCCATCTCCATCGCTTCCTATTTACTTTAGTTTGAAGTCAATTTTGTTAGAAATTAGTAAGGCCACACCCACTTGTTTCTTAGGTCCATTTGATTGAAAAACCTTTTCCCTACCCTTTACTCTGAGTAGATATCTCTCTTTGTGGTTGAGGTGTGTTTTTCATAAACAGCAGAATGTTGAATCCTGTTTTTGTATCCAAAATCATAGCCTGAGCCTTTTAATAGGTGAACTGAGTCCATTGATATTAAGTGATATTAATGACCTGTGGTTGTTAACTCTGGTCATTTTTTTGGTAATAGAGTCTTTGAGTTGTGCTGGTGAAGGGTTACTAGATGTCTGAGTTATTGTGGGCATTNATGCTCTCTGATGGATCTTCTGATACAGGATCAGGGCCCCTTGCTGGCCAGGGAGCTTACAGAAAAAGGCCTACCTTGCTGCATGCAGGCTATTGAAACAAAGAACCTCCTGCATGGTTGCACTCACCACCCTGTCCCAGTGCCCAAACTGGCTGAGCTGTGGGATCTATGACCCTAAGAAGGGAAGGGAGGGAGTGTCAGAATGCAAGTTGGAATGGGCTAGGAAGAGAGGGGCAGTAGCCTGGGTTAGGAGACCCTGCATAATGAGCAGGAAGTTTAGGGGTTGAGGAATGACTGTGTTTCCAGGGCTTCTAATGTGGGTCACGAACACACTCACCACTCTGATGGATCTTCTGATACAGGATCGCCAATTGTTTTCTTTATGAGTTATGTAAATATTTAGGACAATCTAAGTATAACATCCTAAATTTTAAATAAGAAACAGCAGTAGAGTTTGCAATATCTTACATTGAGAATAACTTTTAAAGAACTTTCATTGAAATGTAATGCTTTATTTAAGAAAAATGTGTCTATGTTAGTTTTTGGCAATAAAATTCATGGATATGCTTTCTCCAGTATTCTGGGTTCCAAGAAGATTCTACAATACCCTGTCAAAGGACATTCCTCCACTGTGTGTAAAAATTTTAACCCCAGGCTCTAGCTTAGATCTTTCTATTATCAAAAACCACAACCCTGTAGAATTTAGTGTAAAGAGGCTTTCTCTCTCATTATGCCTGAATTTCATGCCAGACATTGTATCACAGTTACATTTAGACTTCAGCAGATTTTAAAATTTAAGGAATTGTATTTATATAGTCTCAGATTAATTTAATTTTATCACTTCTTCCTTTTCAGTCTAGTGTCCAATTTTATAAGCATTTCTTTTCATCCAGCCCCTCTTATCTCACACTTCTGTAGGCACTTATGCTCCTCTGTCAGATCCTCAGAAATAAATATATCTAATTCCACCTATTTTGTAACTGCACCTGAAATGACATGATAAGACTAGAAATAGAGTGCAAGCACTATTCTCATTAAATTCAAGATCTTCCTGAAAGACAATTTATTCCTTAGTGTTCCATGGCTATACTGTAATATTTTACTTATCTTATTAATTTAGGCAGAGGTCATGCACTAAGAAGATGTGTTCATGCTGTCTTTGTTTCAATAAAGCTTTAATATCTCTTTTCCAAATGGAAGGTAATCTTTCAGTTGAAAAATGAACAGAGTATAAAATTTACAAGCTTTAGAGTGGCACTGGTGTTTCCTTACTCAGCTAGAATCATTTTACTATAACCACTCTTTTGTCCTGACAATAAGAATAAACTGTATTTACAGTACAAACTAACAAGTAAGACAGCATACTTAAATTGATACTCTTTAATCTCCTCAAGCAGCATTACTTTTTCCTAACAATGACTTGTCATCTTTTTGGAGCTCTTTCAACAAAATATGTATTCCTTTATATTTCTATTATCATAAAGAATGCTGTATTTGTATTACTCAAATTTATCTCTCAGTTCCCTCATGTTATTCACAGAAAATAACACAAAAAGTACATTTCCAGTTACCATGTACTCTTTCTTTTCTTTTGTTTTTGAAAAGCTTAAAAATGGTTTCATATACAGACCAAACAGGTTCAGTCATGGTCTTCAGGTACATCCAATTGTAAGTTCAATGCTGAATTTCAAAAACCCTCCCACCATCCTCCAAACTCTACCACCCCATCTTTTGACATATATCCTTCTTATATTGTATGCAACACGACAATATTGTTTAAGGTTTTATTTTTCTATTTCTTTGACCCTTACTCCCCTCTCTTCTGTCTTCTTCCCTTCTTGATTTCCTCTTAACTGCTATTTTTATTTCTGTTTTTAATTTTTTGTATATTAGCAATAATTAGTTGATCTTCCAACCCCATCTCCACCATATTAAGTCCTTGCACTATATTGCTGCTTATTTTTCACATTCTTCCTTTATTTGATTTTACGACATTATACTAAAACACAAATATACAGCAGTACTGGGTGATCTACACCCAAAACTTCTTAAATAATTTCAGAACTATTGATAAAAGAGTGACTGCAGATAGCAGAAAGCTTCAATCCCTTCAGCACCATTCTAGAAATAGAGGCATGCAGAAACTGACTTAGTTTCTTTAAAGACAAGACATTTTTTTCCAGAACGAACTTAAAGTGAATACATTTCAGATCTCAACCTCAATCATAAGCTGATATGTGCCATAGCTCTCCTTTGATGAGCCTTGTCTCCGATTTGAAAATCTTGAATGAAAATTTTACACATTCTGTTGACTTCTGTCTTCTCTGCACTTAGCCACAGCAGAATTCCTCATGAAAAAGCACCCACACATGTGGTGTTCTTCTCTCCAGATTTTTATTTCTTGCAATTTTTGAGCATGGCATTCTATAAATTCTTGCTGGTTGGTTAATGACACAAAACATAGTGTATATGTGAGTGCATGTTCACATGGGTGCTTGTACATATGTGTACATTTATGTGTGGTACACATATGGTTGTATGTCATAGTATTTTTAGCCTGAGGTTAATGCCACATGTCTTTCCCTTTGGTTCTGTCTGTCTTATGTTTTTAAGACATGATACTTTCAAAAGCTGTCAAGGGCACAAAGAAAACACAGAGAATAGACTACGTAGGGCTCATAAGGGCTCACAGAGACTGAATTGACAACCAGAGAGCCTGCATGTGATAGACTTAGGCACTCTGCATACATGTTACTGTTGCATAACTTGGTCCTCTTGTGAGAATCCTAATAGTTGGAGCAGGGGCTGTCTCTCACTATTTTTCCACCTATTGGCATCCTACTCCTCATACTAGGTTGCCTTGTTCAGCCTAAATACAAGGAGTGGGGTGCCTAGTCACATGTTGAATTGATATGCATGTTTGATGATATCCATGGGAGACCTGCCCTTTTCAGAATAGAAACAGAAATGGAGGGGGTGAGGGCAGAGGGGACGTGAGGTCCCCTCTAGAATGGTGCTGAAAAGATTGAAACTTTCTGCTATCTGCAGTCACTCTTATCAATAGTTCTGAAATTATTTAAGAAGTCTTGGGTGTAGAACACCCAGTACTGCTGTATATTTGTGTTTTAGTATAATGTTGTAAGAACAAATAAAGGAAGAAAGGGAAAAATGAGCAGCAATATAGTGCAAGGACTTCATATGGTGGAGATGGGGTTGGAAGATCAACTAATTATTCCTAATATACAAAAATAATATGACACTGCCTTCTTCAATCCTCAGTGAAGTCAGTGTCATAGGACATTAGTGTTAGACAAAAAACAATTTTTCATTATTATTATAATGATTGAAAAATTTAAAAACACAAAACTGCTCTTCTAGAGACATGGTTGGTACACACAGATCAGCTAATAGCTATTTGCATTCCAGTTCTTGGGTATTCAACATCCTATTCTGGCCTCCAAGAGCACTAGGTATGTATATTGTCAAAACAACCACTTAAAGAGAGAGAGGGAAGAAAGAAATTTTGTTGGGTTGCAATAATTTGACTTTAAAAATAAATTAAATGAATAAAGACCAGACTTGTAGGTCTGTAGGCCTATGCAATATGCGAGCATTTCAGTTGCTGCTCCAGCTTCTTTGCTTGTTGCTTGCACATGATATTGCTAGACACTTATCCTGCTACAACCTTGATCCCATGTAAATTCTGTGTTTTTAGGTTTTCTTGGTTATGATGTTCAATCACAGCAATAGAAAGCAACTAATACAACCACCAATTGTGGCACACTTAGTAGTATAAGACTGAAATGTCAATTAGATGAACTTAAACATGAGAATGGTGGAGATAAACATAGATTTTGTAAATTAACCATGCAATCCAGGGCCAATATAGAAAGATAATGTTCAGAATGGAAAGTAAAGTTTTTTTTTAATGATTTTGAACATTTCTGGTATTAAAATTAAGTTAATTTAAACCAGAAAGTAGGTTTTGAGAAAATGCCTATTTTTACATTCTACAACTGATGTAATAAACTTATGTTGATAGTATATTGGGCTAATAGTGAATTTGAACATTGCGTTCAAAAGCAAACCAGAATGTAAAAGGAATGAGTTCTGGGCTAAAATTCTTATCTAAGAATTACCATATCTATCTCCTGGAATCTCTTTGTGTAAACATTTTATCATGAAAGACCAAAATTATGTTTAATGTTGAATCTTCATTGGTTCCTTCAATGAGGGAATCAGAGAATTGGGTTTATAATGATAACAATGAACGCTGTCAACCAAGGTTCCTATACCTGAAAAATTAACAGCACATACTGAAATTTTATGTATTTTAGCTCTTTGTTAAGGAAAAAATATTACCATCTGCTTTTGATGGCTTATATGAATATGGAAAATAGAAGAGTAGAGCTAAAAAAAACTCTAAACCTTGTTTTTCTGAAAGTGGTTTTGGGATTTAGAGATGAAAGCAGAGGATTGCTAGAAGACAAAGAATGCTACATTTATCCTCAGGTGATGATTTACCCACATGTTCTAATGGGTATTGGTCCTTCAAGGATTGACACATGAAGTACTACATATTGCTACCTTCTTGACTCCTATCCATTGATACATGTGCTCTTAAAGAAAAAATACCTAATATGTCTGTAAGACCAACTATCTCTCTTGAATAGATAAAATACTTTCACATTTATATTTGAGAGGGAGCAACATATTAAGAAAAAAAGACACAACTTTAACAAGTATGGAGGTTTCTAATTCTGTGCTTTTTACACTCATGTCTCCTTAATCTGCATAACTATTTTCCAAATTTTGTGAGACTTTGAGTACATTATTTCCTCTTAGATTTTCGGCTTTATGAATAATATAGATAACTTAACGTTATGAGTTTATGAATTTTGTCACATCTTGATAATTACATTCAACTAAAATACTGGTTCTTGGCTGTAGGATTCCTTTAGCAATGAGTGAGGTTGAGTATGACCTTTGGGTAATAAATGGTCTTTAATGGCCCAGGATGTTCAGACCCACTCTTTCTATGTAATTCACTCAAATTTTGGTCTTGCCTGGACTTTCTCTACACCTAACTTAGTATCTACATCCCTCCTACATTTCCTTCTTCTTCTAATGTTTTTGCTTCTTTTATTAAAACTTGACTGATAACTATAACTGAGATTCCAATAAGAAAGTAAAACAATTGTGATAAAGGGAAGTGTATCCCTAGTCAACGTTCATGAGTTTGCACTTGATGTTTATGTTAAAGCCAGATATAGACAGGTTTTTCGTTCACATCTTAATGATGTTGTGGCCAAGATTTAGCAGAGTGATCTTTATAAAAATTGTCTAACAGAAGAAATTATTTTTACCATGTACCTATTCAAACCCTCATTTTAAGGAAAACAAATTAAATTATCTTTTAGAGTCTAACAAGGTGATAATATTCTTTAAAGGAAGTTGGAATTATTCAAAGAATATTTTTTCTGCTATAGAGAATGTTACTGAATATTTTATTACATCATTTATACATAAACATATATATATTTATGTCTACAAAAATATATCTGAGATTGGATATTAAGGTTATTTCAATAATTTTCTATATTTTACAAATACATAGATTATAGAAAATTTTAGTATTCAATGAATAATAAATGCATTGTTTCATGAAAGAAAACCAAGCTAAAAATTTTGAAGAGCGTGTTAAAAATGTGTTTTTCTTATAAGCTTGTTATATAGAATCGATTTTTGCTAAAATCTTTTCTCACCAATTTATTTCCTGTTGCCAAAGGTTTACACCCCCAAATAGTCTGTGATATTCTTACGGGCTACAAAATTGATGTCTTCTTCTCAATTTGTAATAGTTCATGATGCCTAAAGGGTTTTAGCTTATAAGATAGAGTGTTATGATATCATACGTAAATGAGGTTGCTACATCATAATTGTCTTATGTCAGAAAATTATATATTTGGTTTTTGAAGCAATGTGTTCAGTGCTGTAGAACACAAATAGAACTTTTTCAGAATATGATTTCAAATGTAATATGTTACTGACAGCCACAGAAATTTATTAGAATATTCCACATTACCCAAAACAATAATTGTTTAAATATTTAAAGTACATTTGCTAACTATTAATTGTAATGATCCAGTACATACTAGTATGCATTTTACAATGACCACTGTGACACAAAATATATATACTTTATGATTATATGCCTCAATGTCATAAACACAGCTGTGTCATATAGAATAGTAATACCACTGTTCTAAATTTTAGAAAAACTTATATTTTAATAATTTGGGAATGAATTTATATCTAGAAGAATGTCAAAGTAAAAAAGAGTCTGAAAAAAATAGCAACTTTGGTGATCTTTTAGCAAGTTAAAAGAGAAGTGTTAAGGGCTGGTCTTGACATGTTCCTCCTCCATCTTGCTTATTTCACATAAAATATGTATATATACTATTATTATATGTCTCATTGAATGAAAATAATAGTTGCTTTATTAGTGTGCCTACTCCAAGTACAAAGGTGATGAAAATTTAAGGAGTGAAATTTGTTCCCACATGAAATGTTGTACTTATTTTCATTTGCTTATCTACAAATTTAATATATCATTTGTTTCTAATAAATTTCCATGTATTCTTCATGGAACAGGCTTATAATTAAAGAGTGTTTGTTGGAAGGAATGCTTTGAGATGAAACATTTTGTTTACTCTTTTTAATGATAGAATAAAGAAATGGAAGAAACTGATAATAGATGCCAACATTATTAGCATTGCCAAGTGATCTCTTACATTTTTCTCCTCTAATTTGTAATGAAGAATCACAGAAATTAGAATTGAAAAAATATCAAAATAATCTAATTTTAAATTTAGGGTTCAAAGAAAAATCATTGTTTCTCATCTTACTCAGAGAATCATCTTGGTCAATTGGGGAAAAGTTAGGTTACTAAGGAAATGCAAAGATAAGCCACAAGTGTTTGACAATATCAGGAGGCTGAAGAGATAACATTATATATTTGAGGATATCATGCAACAGCAAACTCGTGTGTTTAAAATTCTAGATAAGACAAAAAAGTAGAGAAGTGGACCTGACATTCAGGTTTCTTACTGAAACACAAAATTGCTTAAAATATATAAGACAAAATAGTTAGAAGGTACACTCAGACCACATAAAGTGGTTATATCATACACACAGACATCACAAAGTGCTTAGAGGATACACTAAGATTACACAAAGTGGTTAGAAGTGTACACTCTGACCACACAAAGTAGTTAGAACAATCCAACTAGAGCAGATAAAGTGTTTAGAATGGTACATCCAGACCACATCAAGTTGTTCGTAGGGTACACCCAGACCACACAAAGTGTTAAGAATGGTACACTCAGATGAGGCAAAGTGAATAGTATGTTATACTCACACAACACAAAGTGGTTAGTAGGGTACATCCAGACCACACAAAGCCCAGCCATACAAATTGGTTAGTATGGTACACCCAACCTCAAAAAGTGCTTAGAAGAGTACACCCAGACCACACAAAATTATTTGTAGGGTACATGCAGAGCATGTAAAGTACATAAGGAAATTTATCATTTTATAGTGGTGTTAAAATACATTTGATAATGAGATCTGAAAAAACTATACAAAAGGGGGAAAACCTAGACAATCTAGAATATTCTAGCATTAACTGGAAAATTCAGGGAGAACAAAGCATAGATTGACCTGTTAGGAAAGGCTTCAGAAACAAAATTCTAACTCATAACTTAGTATTGACCCCACCCCCCCAAAATAACGAATTATGTTAACTCTAGTGAAGGGTAACTGTCTCTATTTATTCCATATGCAATATACAACTAGAGTGGGTTCTGTATATCCACATAATATATACTCAAATCTTTAACATAGCAATTGTAATTTTTATTTTCTTTACATTTCAAACTGAAATGATGCTTTGCATACACAGTTTAGAATGGGCTTCAATCTAATGTCTGTTTTTCTTTAAAAAGGAGGAGATGACACAAAAACACACTGAGAAATAGAAACATGTAAGAGTTGATGAGTTGTGTTGATGAGGCTTCATTCAGGCAAAGCCAGTAGCTTATAGTAGGCACCAGGTATTTTAGGAGACAATTCAAGGAAAATTCTTTCTCAGAGCCTTGAGCGGAACTGTGTTTTGAGGATAACTTTATTTCAGAACTTTAATACAAGTAATTAGGAAGGAACACTTTTGTATTGTTTTAACAAAGTTGTCCTGTGGTCATTTTTCATAATAATCTTTGAAATACATAATTTTAGATTGCCAGAATGATAATTTATAAGATGTACTAAGTATAAAAATATATCAGTAAATTCAGGTCAACAGATGATGCAGGTCAAAGTATTTTTATCACATGTTTAGAAAAAACATATAAATGCACACGTGTGTTTAAGCAAATATATTACAAAAATTAACAATAAAGTTCTTAACTTATAATAAACAACTTAATAGAATATTAATGACTGAAAAGACAGAATAGTAAGTACTATTCCACCTGAAAAATGAAATAATAAATAAGTGAATGATAGCGAGGAAGTTTTCTGAGGTATATGATGGATGTTCATCATCATAGAAATAATAAAATTACAACAAATTATTAAAGATATCATGAAAGAAGTGCTTGACTCAATTATGTATTCATCTCCCAAACATTTTAAATGAATGAAGATTAAAACACATATTTAGTGTGTTTATACTAAACAACAGTCAAAGATGAGTAACACAATGATGTTCAAAATCATGACACTTTTGAGAATGGATTAATAACCAAGAGAAAGAGAGAGGTAAGATCTGAGTTTAAGAAACAAAAATACTCTACATGTTTTTCTTCCATTTTTTTTATTGACCTTGGTTTCCAACATGCTTCCTATCACAGTTTTTGAATGTATTGCTTTGTGTGGTTTTATACTTGCTTGTATAAATGTATCTTCATATAAAGCTTATTTTTATATTTTATTTTAATTTTTTATTAATTTTATATACTAACCACCATTTCCCCTCTCTTGTTTCTTCCCCATCTCCCCAGTCTCCCCTCAACCTTTCTCCATCTGCTCCTCAGCAAGGATAAGATTTTCCATGGGGAGTTAGCAAAGCCAGGCACATTCACTTGAGGCAGAAACAAGCCCCTAGCTCCCATTAGGGCTAAGCAAGGTACCCCACCATGGTGAGTAAGCCATACCTTCTGCATTTGGCAAAGTTTTGGAGTCTGATCTGTGTGTTGGATCCCTGGCAGTGGGGCCAGTTTCTATCTCTAGTTCATGAGCTTGTTTTTAAGTTTACTTTTAAATGTGCTGGCACACCCTTGCAATTTAGCTAGTGAAGAAGATAAGACAAGAAGGTACTGAGTCCATCTGGACTACACAATCATATGTGATCTCAAAGTATAAAATAACAATAGTAAAACTTGATGGGTATGCTTGATGACCAAAGTATTATTAGGAGGAATTGCATACAAGTTATCTAGATTTTAAAACCTTTGCAGGCCAGAGAAATCAAGCTTTTTGTTGTTGTTTGCTTGCATTTTTGTAGTCTTATGAAAAATATAAAACATCTGAGTACTCAGTATGATTACAGAAGAAACAGAAAATTTAATTGGCTGCTATTTCTTTGTTTCTTTTGGCATAGTAAAAGACTTGAACTATATAGGGAAGGGCTAGGTTCTTCTTTAAATGAAGTGAATAAATAGATCATACAAAACACTAAAACATTGTCGCTGAAAAAATTCTCACTTCTTATTTAATTATTAGCACCTGAAATTTCTTTATGTATAAGTAACCTCTCTGGGGAAATAAGAGAATCTCTGTCTCTGAGGTAAGTATAAACTCTATGGCTGCAGGCAAATTTCTTGTGTTGTTCACTCTCTTGGTAAGCATGTTTTATGGCATTGTTTAGTATATGAGTGAACTGTTAGCAAAGATTTATGAAAAAGTGAATGAATCAATGCAGATATGAGAATATAAAGTTGGTGACAGAAAGTCTTACATGTGAAAAGGGAAAATACAGGATGCACTTTAACCAAAGAGGTTGGAAATCTTTACTTGGGTGAAGAACTTGGATTTATAGCTCTTCAGGGATGTAAGTGCTCATCTGCTTGCTCTATGAGCAAGATATCAGAACATGTAGTATAGAAGGACAATGTGTGGTAAGAAAAGGAGGCTTAGTGGATGGTTCGATATCATTTGATAAGCTGAAGAGAAAATAAGCCGATAGAGGAAGACTGATAAAGGAAGAAGTTGGTTGTGAATCCACTTGAGTCCTCTCTGAATGAATGGAGTTTTTTAATGATTATTTGCAACTAAAATCTACTTTATCTGGCTAAACCTCCAAAGTCAGTTGCAGTCTAGATATTAAAGTTAATTTGTATTATGGAGTTTGGCAATTAGTTTGGTCAATGAATTGAAATTGTAGTCCTAACCACTTAAAAATACATACTTTAAATATGAGATACAATTTTTCTTTTTTCATTGATTTTTATTGAGCTCTACATTTTTCTCTGCTCCCCTTTTACTGCCTTTCCACTCCCCCTTCAATCCTCTCAAAAGGTAGCCATGCTCCCAATTTACTCAGGAGATGATGTCTTTTTCTTCTTCCCATGTAGATTAGATGTACGTAAGTATCTCTTAGTGTCCTCATTGTTGTCTAAGATCTCTGGGATTGTGATGTGTAAGCGGATTTACTTTGCTTTATGTTTAAAAACCAGGGGTCTGGAGAGATGGCTCAGGGGTTAAGAGCCTTGCCTGCTCTTCCAAAAGTACTGAGTTCAATTCCTGGCAACCACCTGGTGACTCACAACCATTTGTAATGAGGTCTGCTGCTCTCTTCTGGCCTGCAGGCATACATGCAGACAGAATATTATATACATAATAAGTAAATAAATAAATATTGATAAAAAGGAAGAGCTATTCACCTTCCTAGACCTGGATGGAGGGGGAGGACCTTGGACTTCCCTTAGGGCAGGGAACCTTGACTGCTCTTTGAATTGGAGAGGGAGGGGAGTGGGAGGGGGGATGGGGAGGGAAATAGAAGGGGAGGAGGTAAAATTTTTTAATAAAAAATGGTGTAGGAGGGTCATCTGTCTATGTGTTACTTTCATTGGTTAATAAA
>LOEQ01007252.1:47821-79443 GCA_001685075.1 Bramus lutescens | reverse complement strand
GCTTAAATGAATGCAGTTTGTGTGCTGTTATTTCAAGGTATAAGCTAGCTGTGCGGGAGCTGGGCAGGACGTAAAGCAAGCCTGCTTGCCCCATTGCTACAGCTCTAGCTTCTTATTTCCTAACTCTTACATCTTAATTTAACAGATTTCTATTAATTTGTGTATAGCCATTGAGACTGTAGCTTACTGTGAAAATTTCTAGCATCTCTCTCCAATGGGGCTACATGGCTACTCCCTGACTCTTTTTTCTTCCTCCCAGCATTCAGTTTAGTTTTCCCCACCAAGCTCTGTTCCTCTATAGTTCTGCTATATGATCAACACAGTTGCTTTATTAACCAATGATATTTACATCATACAGAGGGGAATCCTACATCACCTCCCCTTTTATGTTTAAATAAAAAGGAAGATTTTAACTTTAACATAGTAAATATAATATAACAAAGCTGTTATCAAGCAAGAATTACACTTACAATATTTATGTCTGCTTTATCTTTTATTGTTGTTAAAGAAAATTATAATTATAACTATAAATTTTTCAGATCCATCAACGATTCCAGAAGGATATAATATTACTTAAGTAAACAATAAGTTTATTGTAAGCAACTTCCAAAACTCTAGAATTGACAGAGACCTCTCTTTTCCTGGACAGTCACCCAAAGTTCTTCTCTACCATTGGTTTATCCATCTTAAGCTTACAGGCCCATAGTATTTGGCAGACTTTTACATAAAGCAGAAATTTCAAAGATAGGTCTGCCAATACTGGCAGTGTGTAATTTGCTATTTTCTGTCATCTGTAGAATGTCTGGCAGACTTTTACATGAAGCAGGAACTCTGGAGGATCATCTCACTATTAGGCAATTGTAGCAATCATTTCTCTGTGGGTCCTGCATTTCCAAGTAAGCAGTCTAGGAAAGAGTAATTTCTTAACCATAAGGATCCTCTTCAATGCTGTCTTCCTCTTGAAGTAGATTTGTGCTGCCAGGAGGAGATGTGTTTCATTTTAATGAAAAGTCCTAAGTTCTTAAAACATTTTAAATGCCATATTCTGTAGTCTGAAAGGTTTGAAAAATACCTATCTATCTGAAATGCATCTCTGTACATCTAGAAAATCTAACTAACATTACTACAAACTTGACTATTATAGACAATTATCTATTAGCCTATGTATCTTAATTATACATATAATTTCTAAATGGGCTGGATGAGCATAATAGCTCATTCAAGATCAGAAATACATATACACAGTAAAACGAAATTTACCCTAAATTTGTATCAATAAACCAAGATCCATACCAGTGAAAATCTTTATAGCATATCTCCTTCTAAATGTGAAGAAACATTTTAGACAATATTTGGGAATATGGGAGTAGTTCTGTCCAAACTTCCTGCTGTTTATAGGGTAAAATAATTTTTGAGGGGTATTCAAGGCAACCTTTCAAGGAGTCTTGGTCCATCACACCACATTGGTCCAGAATGAATCCAAAGTTTCTCTTCCTCTGTGGAAACAAAAGCAAAACCACTTTTCCAAAGCAACAGATACTTAGACTAAAGTTCTGACATCAAGATAACTTTCAAGTATATATGTTGGTTACTTAGCTCTTTCAGAGTCAAAAAATTCAAATAAAACACAATAATATACATAATCCAGACTCTCTGTGAATTTTTCATCTTTATGTGGCTTATTTGCTTTTACTCTATTACTTTTTAATATTTATTTTATTATCTTTGCTTCTTTAATTTATGATTGTCTTTATTATGTTTCCTTTTAGACTACTTTTTCAAACCATTTACTTCCTTTTATAATTGTCTATATTTTTTTCTTCTCTCTCACAAGCCTACGTACATTTATCCAACACTGTGATCCATTCAGTGGTCTTTTATGTCTGAATCTGTCTAATTGTGCATCTGTAACTATTTTCTATTTAGGAGCACTTTATAAAGTAATAAGTGATTCTTAGAAAACTTAAGCCACACCATTTCTAGGGGAAATATGGCAATGGCTCCTTGCCCCTCCCAGCCCAGCATAGTGGAGCTACTCAATGCCTCTGAGAGCCTTTCACTATGCTCCATCACTAGGCACACAGCCGGTCCATGTTGCCATCAAGCAAGCTGTAGCACATTGCTCACAAACCCCTTTCAAATGCTCAGTTTCCTGAAAGAGCAGAGGTTGCACTGGCATCACAGCCTAGAAAGCCGACATTTCGAAATGGTGCAGCTTTGTATTTTTTCTGCTTCCATTGAGTCAAGACAACCTCTCATAAAGGAGCTGCAATGTGCTGCCATTAAGCAAAAACCATTCGGGAAAGTGAATGCAGCTAAACTTTGTTTTTTAGTGCCTAGAATTCCTTTCACAGCTCTCTCAGATTTTATGTGGATTTAATCTATCACATTGGCACACCAATTTGTTGGAGGAGGCCAGTTCTTTGTTCTGGTGACCTAGAACAGAAATAATCACACAGGAACTATAATATTGAAATCACTGTTTGGACCATTAGTTCTTGCTTCTTATTTGCTAACTCTTGCATCTTAATTTAACCAATTTCTATTAATCTGTGTATCTCCACAATATGGTGGCTTACTGGGAAAATTTCCAGTATCTATTTCCATTGGGGCTACATGGCTTCTCCCTGAATCTGCCTCCTTCCTCCCAGCATTCAGGTTAGTTTCCCTTATGTATCTCAGTTTCCCTATAGCTCTGTTATAGGCTCAATGAAGTTCCTTTATTAACCAATGATATTTACAGCATAGAGAGGGGAATACCACATCCTTACTTGAATGCTACTTAGAGACAAATTTTAAAACAGGAATCCTTATGATTTTCAATTGCCAATGTATTCATATTCATATTAACTCTGAGCCTTGACTATTTCCCATTTAGCTGACAGGAGAAATATTTTAGTATTAAATAGTCAATGATAAAAACTTTTGACACCTAAAAGCACTTAAAGATCTCTCTGTAGTTTCTTATTCCCTGGATTTTGATCAGTTGTTATTGTCTGGGTTAACCACAATCAACTAGACCAAAAATTTTTTGATGAGGTCTGATAGACATTAATCTGTGGATAGAAGATAGAAAACAAAATTATTGAGCAAAATGATTTTAATATGTTCTTCCTTGGGGCCCATGAGCTCTGTGAGCATGGTTCTTGGCCAGAATTTTAGCACCAAGCATGTGCTTGATCCCACAGAGCAGGTCTTAAATCCAAGCAGAAAGTGGGTTATAAACATTACTTATGACATTTGGTACACTTTTGCATGTTTGGGGCTTATATTCTCATTTTTGCCCTTTTTGCAGTTCACAGACATCACAGACAGATAAAATATTTGGTTACTTTTCTCTATAGCAGTCTACAGACCATACTGTGGAAAGTATATGAATTTTACAGTAGGAATAGCCAATTTTCTTCTAGGGAGTAACTCCTGTTTAGTTGCCTATTACTCTAGTCAATGGTCCCATGCCTAAAGAGTACAAACAGCACAAGTTGGAGCTGAAATGAATGAGAGATTATGTGTGTATGTATTTATGTATGTATGTAAGTATATGTGTATATATACACATACATAATAACTTTATATTATATATACATATATATTTAAAATGAGTTAAGGATATCAAAAGAGGGAAATATTTGTAGGTGAATATTATCAAAATACATTCTGTAAAATTCTCAAAGTATTAATCAAATTATATTTCTTAAATATCATTTGAATAATTCTTCTCATATTGCCCAAGTTCTTTCTTTCAAATGAATCTCATTCATATGTTTTGGCTTCTAGCTTGTGGCAATTCTCCTTTCTTAATCTTTGAAGTGCTGGGATTATAGGAGTGGTCCACCACCAAAAACTTTCCTTTTCAGCACTTAGTACCCTAATGTGTTTTTGAGTGGTTTTTTTTTGGTGTGTGTTTGTGTATGTGTGTGTGTGTGTGTGTGTACATGTGAGAGTTTGATCATTTAACTCTGATAAAATTTAGAGACAAAAATGACATATGGTTTACCTTTATCAAATAATATGTGTTTTTTTCCTTTGTATACCTAGCAGATTAATGGAATTAGCCAAACATTCTAAATCAAAGTAATTGAGAATTGGCTATTTTTCTTTTGCAATCTTTTAATATAATAATATAATTACAATGCTTCTTTCTTCCATTTCCTTCCTGGAATCCCCCTCATATAAATAACTTTATTGCCCTTTTAATCCATGACTTCTTAAAATTATCACATGCATATTTGTGTGTATATATATTATTAAATTATAATATAATATAATATTAAATATGATCTATGTAGTCTTTAAAATGCCACTTTTGTATATGTTTTTATACATAATGTCAAGTGACCTTTTGGAATTGGACAGACAATTGGTATGTTCTTCCTTAGGAGAATTCCATTCCAAGTGTTCTATGTTTGCCTATAGTTTGTTTTTGTTTGTTTATTGTTTACTTGTTATTCTGTGTGTGTGAGTATGTGTAAGGTTGAGGCTTCATGGTCTTTTCCCTTTCTACTTTATATGTGCATTTGTGGTTTCACATTTAGCCAATCACGCTATTGAGATTTTATGGGGTTAACTTCTCTTTTTATTAGGAGACATACCTCAAAACAAATACCTTGATGCCTCTAAAGTCTTTTCTGCTCCTCTTTTTGCAATAGTCCCTGAGCTTTAGGTGTTGCAGTTTTCTGAAGATTTTAAAAATCTATATTTTGGGCCTAGGCTCCACAATTTGCATTTTAATTGGTTTTAGTTTTATGCACTGTTTTTCTTCTATTACAAAGAGAAGTTTTGTTGATAAGAGGTGAAGATTATATTTATTTGTATGGTAAGGATAAATATCTATTGATTATTGTTAGGGAGCGCTCTGCTTTAACAAATTAGTAAATTGTAGTACCAGAAGTGGAGGGAAGCAACCACTAGTCCTACTAAGCTATGAAGTATATCAGTGAGCAGAATGGGATGATAACGTTCAGAAATTTGCTGTTTATAATATCTAAAGTGGACTTTTGAATGTACAGCTTCCTAAGTGCTGTTATTATAGTTCTAAGCTACTGCAACATATTTTTTTGTTTTGCTTCTCTTTCATTCCTCTTTCTCACTTACTCTCTCCTCCTCTTCCTTATCCTCTACTTTTCTTCTTCCTTCCTAATACCTTTCTTCCTAATGTGAGGTAACACACCTATAGACATAAACAACCCCCTATGCACACATACACTTCATGATAATTAATATAGGATGTAACACATTTTCAGCAACATTTAAAATGTTGAGCATAAACAATGTCAGATTAGGAACAGAAACTTTGAAGGGTCATTGAACAAGGGTAGGAAAGTTTACCATGTATAACTTCCCAAAATAGCTGACTCACTTAACTACTAGTTCAATGCAAAGTTAAATATCCTCATCAACTGTTATATTTGCTGGAGTATTTTTTGAGGCAATATTAACAGAAGATTAATATTTCAGAGTTTGAGATTCTTAGAATGTATTTCAAGAAAGTAATCAGGTGTGGAAGATTTCGTTTCAATACAGGAAATGCTGGCTTACCACATTAGCCTAGCCAGTTTAGCTGGCATAGGTAACATAGAAATACTACTTTGCATATATAAATATGTGTATATATACATATATATATATATAAATACTACAAATGGCATGTGATTTCTCACTTTATTATTTCACATAAGTCTGGTGGAGTATAGAATGTAAATAACAATCAATTAAGATAATATGAGAAATTACTTGAAAATCACACTTTAATGAATTAATATTTTTAAAATATATACTAGTTTAAGAATAATTTTACACATAACTCTTACAGTCGTTCTTAATCTTTCTAATGCTGCAGTCATTAATATAGATCCTCATGTTGTAGTGACCACCCACCACAAAATTATTTTTAATGCTACTTTATAATTGTAATTTTGCTACTGCTATGAATGGAAAGCAAATACTTTTTGAGATAGGGGTTGCTAAAGGGGCCATAGCCCACAAGTTGATAACCACTACTTTAAAAACAACTTATGCATGTTGATATGCTAAAAGGAAAAACATTTTTTTTCTGTGAAAAAAATAATTAGTCCAAAAAAGCTTTGCTTTACAGGAAGAAATAATCCTGCAAGTACAAATTTTAGAAGTGTTAAAACAAAAGCACTGCTTTTACCTCAATGGGCATAAAAATTTTGGTGGGAGCCAGACATAAGTGAGAATAACCAATAAATCAAAAATTCAGGTTTCCACAAATGATATGTCCAAAACTGAAAGTTCTTATATTTTATTAGTTATAAAGAAAAAAGTTATAAGTCAAAGTGTTAACAAGGTGTTGTGGGGGAACTGTTAGGGTGTACTTTGTTTTTTTATGACATCTGATCAGATTTTTCCCTTTTGGAATGGTAAAAGCTGGTGGCCTGCTAAGAACAAATTATAAAGCTTTGATCTTGACCATTATATGAGACAAGACTCAGATGTGGGCAACGGATGTCTTTAAAGTAGAGGAATTAAAGTCTAAGATGATTTAATTGTGATAACGTACTATTTTTAAGTCATTTAAATATATACTTATGAATATACACTTATACAGACATATAATACTTCATTAATCTCACTGAATGGTTGGCTACCTCACACTGTCCATGATGTTATAAAACACACTTTACTCTTTCTTTCTACATTTTATTATATTTGCAGATGTTGATAGCCAGTTAGCTGAGAAATTCATGATCTCTCATGTTTTATATACTGGAATTCATACTTGAATATCAAATAGGCCTCATTGTTTCACCCTGTACAACTCATGTTTTGTGATCATCATGGCTTCTTCTTAGAAACTTGCTATGTCTCTAGATTTTGGTGTTCCCATGAAACAGATTACTAGAGAGAGGGTTGTTAAAGCTGAATATTACTTTGTTTTCTTTAACCCTTTATCATATTATTTTTAGCAAGTCTTTTCATATTTGCCTATGTTATAAAAGACTTTTCTTTTAATAAAACCATCATCTTCAAGAGTTTTGATGGATCTACTGTGGAAAAATCACTATAGTTGGACTCATTGACCATCCTTTATAGGAGGATCTAGGATGATTAAGGGACCTACCTGTATCTGCCAGGTAGTCAGTAGAGGAAATAGGTGGGGAGACTTGAGAGGAATTGGTTCCATCTCACCAGTCATGGGAAAGTTGTAAAATCTACTGAGTACAGATCTTTCTGGTCTGTCTAGGTTATAGTTACCTATCTTTCTACCAGTGAATCCTCCCTCACTGCTATGTCACTAAGTATTTTAAACTTATTGGTTCCTCTTATATAAACTGTGATGGAATCTCATGTCTGTTTTTTCTTGGAACTTCAGGAGGAGGGATAGAAAGCTTTATTTTGATTTTTAAATTTTTGATAAATATAATTTTCTTGGTTTTACATTCTTATCTACCAAATTTTCACACCCTTTCTCTCTTCCCAGTCCTTTCCCCCAACTTTTGCTGCCACCTATTTCCTCTTTCTCCTCTGTTTCTTTTCAGAAAGGGCAGGCTTCCCACAGGTATCACCCAGCCTTGGTATATCAAGTTACTGTGAGACTAAGCACATTCTCTTCTATTATTGGAGGACAAAGCAGCCCAGTAGTAGGAAAGGTTTGCAAAAGCAAGAAATGGATTCAGAGAAAGCCTCTGTTCCTACTTTTATGAGTTCCATAAGAAAACCAAGATATATAAAAACAGCTATAATATACATGCATAGTAGCTTGGTGAGTCCTACACAGCCTGTTGGTCAGCCTTTGTAAGCCACAATGTTCAAAGGTTAGTTGATTCAGTGGTATTTCTATGGTTTTCTTAAATATCTGGCACCTACAATCCTTCATCTTCCAGAGGATTCTTAGTGCTCTGCTTTATGTTTGGCTGTGAGTCTCTATATCTGTTTCCATCAACTGCTGGATAAAACTACTTTGATGTCAGTTGGGCTAGGGACAAATCTACAAGAAAAAGAGAATATCATTTGTACATAATTACATTTACTTTTGTGTGATTTTGTGTTTGTTTCCATCCTGGGTCTCTGGGCTATCCCACATCTGGGTGCTGGTCTTCCAGAGAGTGTCATGGGTGAGTTCACTCTCATGGTATGGGAAATAAACACATTAGGGAAAGAGAAGGCAAAGAATATAAAGAGTCATAGATTGAAAGTATAGTTTTAAAATAACAAAATCCTTAAAAAAGTGAGTGAAGTAATATAAAAAAATAAGCCATGTGAAAATGGAAAATACATAGCCTGATTACTGTACATTATTCTGATGTCTTTGAATTTTTTGATCATTGAGAAAGGAGTAACAACTGCTGAGAAGCATTTCATTAGAAATGTTGCAAGATTTCATCAACCTACATATTTTTAAAATGAATTCACTTCAAAATGGACGTCAAAAGAAGTGCAACTTTGGGAATTTGATTTTGTTTTTAATACTATAGAAAATAAAATGTATGGAGCTATTCAAAGTTAAAAGTTAAAGATACTCAGGTTTTACCCCTGAAAAATCCTGGGCAAAAACTGAAAGAAGTTTTTTTCCTGCTTAGTCCAACAGCATTCAGACCCAAATAAACTCACAGAGGCTGGAATTAAGTGTAAACTCCTTGGCCTATTATTCAAGATTATTACTGAGTATCTCTTGCAACTTAAATTAACCCATATTCTTTTCTAAGTTTAGCCACTTATCTTGGCATCTTTTCTCAGTGAGGCATTCTTATCTTCCTTCCTCTGTGTTTAGCTTGTGACTGCATCTCTGCCTTTCCTCTTCCCAGAATTCTCTGAGTCTAGTCACCCTGCCTATACTTTCAATTGGTATAGGTAAGCAATTGGTCAGTAAGCATTTTATTAAACTAACACAAGTAACAAATCTTTAAAATAGACAAGATCATTATCCCACAGCATTTTCGTTTTTTTCTTTCCAAAACAATAACTCTGAATCTTATCTCCATTATTTTCCTTTCCCCCCGAACATTATCCATAACAACTTGTAAACAATACTCTAAACAAAGAGAAACATAGATAATTCATCTTTGTCAATGTGGTTGATATTTTCTAGACTACTTCCTGCTGATTGGGGGCATTGGTAACCTTTGATGGACCCTGAGAATATTTAGAATTATGACAAAATCCTGACTGGAGTATTTTATGAGGAAAAACTACAACAAAGGAACTCTGAGAAATTGGATCATCTGGGGCATCCATTTCTTTCAGAAAATTTTCAGAGCATCTTGCTTGATCAAACCTGATATTTCTTAACTCAGAATGAATTCACAGCCTGTTGTATCCTATGGAAGTAAAAGCAGAACCTCTTTCCCAGAGTAAAGTATCTTTTGACTTACATGTTGAAGTCAATGTATTTTGAAAATATGTAGGTTGATTAATTCTAGCAGCATTTATAATTGAATGTTTTTCACTGGGTGTTGTTCCTTCCTCAATTCCAAGACATTATATGTTACAGTTTCCAGACTCTCTCTGTATTTTCCATCTTTACATGGCTTTTAATTCTATTACTGTATGTTTTAAGGGGAATAACTTTGAAGTAGTTGGCACAGGCAACAAATTTCTAAACAAAACACCAATTGTGCAGGCACTAAGACTGACAAATAACAAACAGGATTTCATGAAACTTGAGAGCTTCTGTAAGGTAAAAGACAATGTTATAAGGACAGAGTAAAAGCCTAAAGAATGGGAAAACATCCTTATTAAACACCCATTTGACAATGGGCTAATACCCAAAATACGTGAATAACTCAAGAAGCTGGACATCAAACCAAATAATTTTATTAAAATTTGGGAAATAAATCTAAATTGCAAATTCTCAGAAGATGAATTTCTACTGTCCACGAAGTCCTTAGCAAAATGTTCCACATCCTTAGCCATCAGGGAACTGCAATTCAAACTGTCTATAAATTCCATAGTATATGTCAGAATGGCTCAAATCAAAAACACAAGTGATTATGCATGTTGGTGAGGACATGGAATAAGAGAAACTCTTCTTCATTGCTGGAGGGAGTACAAACACTTTGTAGATCATTATTGTGGTTTCTCAGAAAGTTGGGAATTGATCTAACTCAAAATCCAACTATTGATTCTTGCACACATATCAAAGGATGCATTACCCTACCACAAGGACACTTGCTCAACTGTTTCCAGCATAACAGCAAGAGCCTGAAAACAACCTAGATATTGCTAAATGGAGGAATGGGTAGAAATTTATATATACCTCTGTGGGGGGCCACAGAAGTGGATCTGTTTCATCTTGACTAAAACTCAGAGAATTCAGACTTACTTTTGCTCCTTCTAGATTAAACAACAGAATGTTTTGATCCAAGTTGTGGCTACTGGATGTATTACCTGGAAAACAAGATATCTGGCCAAAGATGAGGCTACTGGAAGTCTTGCTATTCAAAAACCAGTCAACATAATATTTTAGGGTGTATTTAACCAGATGTTTTGAGATATAAGGAGGTAATTGTGCTTGCTTGTTCTTTTTTATCATGGAAGCCTTGTGCCCTCCCCTTTCAATTGGGCTATATAAAGACTATATAAACTCAGGGATGATCACAGGATTCACAGGATGCCTTCCCTACTCTATCTTTTGCTTCTCAACTATTTCTTTCTTTCACCCTTAATTCTCCCTTAAAGTTGCCATGAACAAGTCTGCTGGACTTGACAAATTGTGCCTAGATATGGGACTTGAAAATAGAGATTTAAATGAAGGACACCACAATGTAAAGATAAATCTCAGATTAAAGTAAAGTGAATTAGTGGTGAATAACTCGAGAGTGAAGTCATAAACAAAATTATAAATATTGTGCAACGTAATAATAGACAGATGTTTGTACATTTCTTTAGAGGTATTTTAAAAGTCAGAGGAGCTCAAGTAGAATGGCAGCAAGAAATTTTCAGAGTTTTTAGATATTTCAAATGTCCTTTTCTCTCCCCCATATCTGAGTCACCACTAAATCGGGACTGCTCTGGGGCCTCTGGAAGTGAAGACAGGTCTGACCCACCTGTCTGCTCAGACACTTGTTTTAGTAAAAGCCTGTGGGTGCCTTGGTCTCATATCTTCTGAAATGTCAGCCATTTATGTACCTATGCTGCAGCTAAGTTTTCCAGCTCCCTCTACTGCTGGCCTCTGGCTCTCTGGCACCCAATGGGACAGCCAAACCTCAAAACACTTAGCTGACACCCCAGCCTGCCATAGTCTATAGGGAAAGAGATCAGCAACTGAATTTTGATGTGGGAATGTTTGCCCAACATAGTGCAGCTATCAAGAAGGTCTGAAATTATCTCCTGTCTTCTGGAGAGCAGACTGAGGAGTTATCTAAAATAAGAAGTTCCAGACTTTTTCTCTAGGCTGATACTAAAATCCAGCAAATTAATTGATACAGAAGCTGAAGATTTGAATCTTAAGCAGCTAGCCTATGAGGATGAAACTCAGTATGCCAGGCTGCTGTGAGAACTTTGAGAAAGAAAGCTGACATCTCTTATTATATTTGAATTTGTTCAGATATTGGCCCCTCATATATTCAGTGATTAATTATGGCTACTGTGTTACAGGTGATAACATAAAGATGTACTCTCCCAACAAAGATATCAAAGCTCATGAAGAGGGGGAGTCACAGTAACACTGGGAATTGTTTTGGTTGTGGTCAGAAAGGGCATCAAGTCAGATAGTGTCCTATTATGGGAGAAGAAAAGGAACTGGGATTATGACTGATATCCAGGAGAGGGAAACATTGGGCTAATTAATGTAGATTAAAGAGGGAAACCCCAGGGAATCTCCTGTAGAAAAAAAATGATCTCAGGCAATGAGAGATATCTATGGGGCAATATGGCAGCCTGTTTCCCACGCCTTCTGCAAGAAAATTCATTTAGGACATCTGCAGAGCAACGGCAGGCAGTGCTAGACTGAATCGCTGCTCAAGAGTCTACATGGATTTTACTCCTGAAATAGGAGTGAAGCTCTCCATAAGGTGTTTGTGGGCCTTTTCTGAAGGGCACTGTTGGAAAGAAGTAGCACTTCGATGCAGGGAATGTATGTTGCTCCCAGTGTGACTGACTCTGGTTTTGAAGGAGAAATTGTGTTTATGACTCACCCACCTAATGGAATTTCTGTAGTAAGGAAAGGCCAGAAACATGCACAATTGATTTTACTTCCCTAATTGCAAACAAACAAACAAACAAAAACCAGGTTAAAAGAGGTAAGAGAGAGGAAATAATGGCTTGTTTACAAGCCATAAGTACACAGTGCCCAGAACTCACTTTATTTATAAATGGAAAGACTTTTCTTGCCTCCTAAATACTGGTGCACATCTGTCTCTTATTACTGACAGACAATGGCCTTTAATGTGGCAAAGTGCAGACTATTATACAGCTTCAGGGGATTGGTCATACTCACATTCCTGAGCAAAGCAGCAATGAGCTTTCCTGGAAAGATGAAAAGGGTCATGAAGGAAATTTTCTGTTGTACACTGTTCCTCATTTGTCTGTAAATTTGTGGAGTTGATATGTTATGAGCTGAATGAGGGTGCATTTATAGAGTCCCAATGAAGTTTTTGCTAATCAAATGTTCCAACAACCAATCAAGGGTAGGCAAGGAGAATAAGGGAAGGATTGATCATATTGTACATAGCAAAAGGCCTTCCAGAGAATCACTAGGGTATTTTTATGAGAGGTCACTGAGAAACCTGCAGACTCTATTATTTGAAAAAGTGGAAAGCCTGTATGGGTCGATCTGTGGGCTCTAACAGAAGAAAAAAAAATACAAGTTGCAGTTAGTTAAGGAAGAGATATGTGTTGGTCATATCATGGCATCTCATTCTCCCTGGAATTCTCCCTGATAATTGTGTTTTAAAGGAAATCTGGGAAATGGACAATAATACAAGATTTGAGAGAAGTTAATGAAACCACACAACAAATTGGAGCCTTGTCGCCTGGGTTGTCTTCTCCTACAGTCATAACAAAAGATACCTATAAGATTATTTTAGATTTAAAAGATTGTTTTTATACCATTCCTTTGGCTTCTCAAGATTGTCATGGATTTACACTTAATTTTCCATCAGTATATTTCAAAAAGCCTATGAGGAGATTTCATGGAAGGTCTTTCTTCATGGAATGCCAAATAGTGCTTCATTTAGCCAGAAGTTTGTGGCTTAAGCTTTATAAATTTTAGAGATCACACTCACACATAATTAGTCATTGCCCCTGAGAAAGTGAAGAGGCAGTTAACTTTCCAGTATTTGGGACATAATATGAATCCTAAAGAAATTAAGCCTCTTTGATATAATTCTCACTCCTCTGACTTTCAAATGGACTTTGGCTGCTCAGAATAGTTCTCCACTGTGGGTGTCTGCCTCTGTTTTCACAACTTTTTAGATGATAATTGTATGGTTACATTTAAGATATTCATCAATCTGACTACAAGGCAAGACCAGTTTGAGCACCCTTTCTTCTGTTGCTTAAGGTCTTAGCCGAGGTCATCCTTATGAATTCCTAGGAATTCTCTAGTATCAGGTTTTTTGTTGGCCCCATAATGGCTCCCTCAATCAACATATCTTTCTTTGCTCTCATCACTGTCCTCCCTCCATCTGGACTATTCTGTTCCCTCAAATTGTCCTCCATCTTCCCCTTCTCTCCTCTTTTTCCCCTTCCAACCTTTCTTCTCTGCCCACCCCCATACCTCCAATTTTGCCAGGCAATCTTGTCTATTTCCCTTTTCCAGGTGGATCTATGTGTGTGTGTGTGTGTGTGTGTGTGTGTGTGCTTTTAGATTCACCTTGTTACTTAGTTTCTTTACGATTTAAAGGCTTAATATCCTTTGCTATACAGCTAGTATTCACTGATAAGTGAGTATATACCAATTTTATCTTTCTGGGTGTGCATTACCTCACTCAGGATGTTTTTGTTGTCTATTCCCATCCAATTGCATACAAATTCCAAGATGTCATTGC
Source organism: Bramus lutescens (assembly GCA_001685075.1). Taxonomy (NCBI): domain Eukaryota; kingdom Metazoa; phylum Chordata; class Mammalia; order Rodentia; family Cricetidae; genus Bramus; species Bramus lutescens. The sequence continues at coordinate 65,491 of LOEQ01007252.1, read as the reverse complement.
TTTTTACCACTGAGTAGCACTCCAATGTATTGATCTGCCACATTTTCTGTATCTTTTCTTTGATTGAGGGACATCTAGGTTGTTTTCAGGTTCTGGTTATTACAAATAATGCTGCTCTGAATAAAGTTGAGCAAATATTCTTGTAGTATGATTGAGCATCTTTTGAGTATATAATTAATAGTGTTATTGCTGGGTCCTGAGGTAGGCTGATTCTCAATTTTCTGAGAAATTGCTATACTAATATCCAGAGTGGTTGTACAAATTTGCATTCCCATCCAGATATGGAGGAATGTTTGTCTTACTCCTCATCCTCCTCAGCATAAGCTATCAATGGTGTTTTTTATCTTAGCCATTCTGACTGGTGTAAGATGGTATCTCAGGGTAATTTTTAGTTGCATTTCCCTGATAGCTGACAATGTTGGATATTTCCTTAAGTGTCTTTTGACCATTTTTGATTCCTCTGTTGAGAATTCTCTGTTTAGATCTATATCCCAATTTAATTGGACTATTTGGAATTTTGATGTCTAATTGTTTCAGTTCTTTATATTATATGTTTTGGAGATCAGTCCTCTGTCTTATGTGGGTGAGATTGGTGATGACCCTTCCCCATTCAGTAGGTTGCCTTTTTTTCTTATTGACTGTGTCCTTTGTTTTACAGAAGCTTCTCAGTTTCAGTACATCTCATTTATTTATTTTTGCTCTCAGTGTCAGTGCTACTAGTGTTATATTTAGGAAGTGGTTTCCTGAGTCCATGCATTGAAGGCTACTTTCCACTTTCTCTTCTATCAGGTTCAGGTTGGCCAGATTTATATTGTGGTTTCTAAATCATTTTGACTTGCGTTTTGTGCAAGGGGATGGATATGGACCTATTTGCTTTCTTCTACATGCTGACATCTAGTTATTCCAGCACCATTTGTTGAAGATGCTTTCTTTTATTCATTGTCTAATTTTAGCATTTTTTTTGCCAAAAATCAGGTGCTCATTAATATCTGGGTCTTCAATTCAATTCACCAACCTGTCTGTTTTTATGATAACATCAAGCTGTGTTCATTACTGTAGTCCTATAATAGAGCTTGATGTCAGGGATGGTGATGCCTTCAGAAGTTCCTTTAATGTAGAGGATTATTTTGGTTATCCTGTGGTTTTTGTTTCTCCATATGAAATTCAGTATTGTTCTTTCAAGGTCTGTGAAGAATTATGTTGGAATTTTGATAAGGATTGCATTGAATCTATAGACTGCTTTTAGTAAGATTGCCATTTTTATTATGCTGATCCTATCTATCCATGAGCATGGGAGGTTTGTCCATTTTCAGGTATCTTCTTTAATTTCTTTCTTTAAAGAAGACCATGATGGGGAAACCCACTCAAACAATTTACCAGATCTAATGGGAGCTCACCAACTCCAGACAGACAGAGAAGAAAACAGCATAAGCACAAAGTAGTCTCTCTGAATGTGGGTGATAATTGTATGGCTGGGGCAGATTGCGCAGGGTTTATCCCTACCGCTTGTATTTGCTTTTTGGGAAACTATTCTCTTTGTACAGATACCATGCTCAGCATAAATACAGTAGGCAGGGCCTTGGATCTTCCCCAAATAATGTACCCTACCCTCTCTGTGGAGTGGATGGTGGGTTGGTGGGGGGGGCTACCTGGAGGTAATGGGTGGAGGGGAAGGAGTTGGAACTGGGATTGGTATGTAAAATGTAAAATGATAGATTTATTTTCTTTCTTTAAAAAATAAAATAAATTTAAAAAAGAAATTAAACTTCAGAAATGGGAAATTAGAAAAAATATCTTACAAACTTTGAATGATTCTTCAGATATTATTGGGATATATTCAATGGCTATGGCCCTATTTTAAATTCTTTACAGGTGAACTTGAGCCCTTCAATGACATTTTAAGGGGAGCAGATGCTGTCAGACAAGTGATGGCTCAAATCGAGCATGCAATTATGCATCAACAAGTATGCTATATTGATTATGCACAACCATGGGAAATCTATGTGTTTCAGACATGGTATATGTACCAACAGCTTTATTATGGCAAGAGATATCATTATTATAGCTTCATCTACCTACTTCTCTGGCCAAAGCATTAAACCCTTATCATGATGCAGTCACTTGTTTAGTACAGAAAAGTCAGATAGAATCTAGGTGATAATTTGGTAGAAAACCATGCATGATCAATATTCCTCATATTAAACAACAGGTTGATTGGTTATTTCAAATTATTGATCCTTGGGTGATTGCTTTAGTTCAATTTTTGGGTCATATTGATAATCGTTTTTCCAGCTAATCAACTGTTACAATTTGCACAATAGCACTCATTTATAATTCTTAAAATTGCTACCACACATGACTGAGATAGTATATTTTATAAAATTGTAATGAAATAACCCATAAAAATGCTATTCTGGAACATAAAGATGGTTCTTCCAATGGAAGAGCTGCTTATGTGATTAGTGGTAAAGGTTATGTAGTACAAGATAGCTCAGGTAGTAGAATTATGATCTGTAGCTATGGCTTTCCAGCTTTTTATTAATAGTTCATTTAATTTTTATATTGAGATCCATTATACTTTTAGAGCATTTCCAGTCATATAGACTCTGTTCTAAATTAAAACTATAGACATGTTAGAATATTGTTTCAGTAAATTTAAGATGCCATTTATCAAATAAAATAACCATGTTTTGAGCTCATACCAATTTAGCTTGCCCACTGGCTGATGGTAATGAATCTTCTGACAAATTAACAAGGATGCTTGCTTTGTCCCAAATATAACTGGTTCAACAGTCATATGTCTTTCACCATCACACAAGTTTAAGAAGACAATTTCCCCTTAAAAGAGAAAATGCTGATCAAAGTGTTAAGCAATGTGATTTATGCCCACAGTATTTACCTATGCCTATCTTTGGGGTAAATCCTCAAGGCCTGCTTTCTAATGGTTTCTGGCAAATGGATGCTCCTTTTGTTACAGAATTTGACAAATTAAAATATTTGCGTGTGGTAGTCAAGACATATTCAGAGTTCCTGGTGACTACTGCACATGCTGGATAAGCAATTAAGCATGTGATGACAGATATCTTTCATGTATGTGAATTCCTAAAATTATAAAAATAGATAATGTATCTGGTTATATTAGTAAACCATTTAAGCAATTTTGGTCCCAGTGGAATATTGAACATAGAACAGGCATTACTCATAATCACCAAGAACACCACTGCTCCTTGAAAACAAACTTAAAAAATTAATATGGGGGAGTTACACCCACAGTCACCACAAAATGAATTGAATCTCAACCATGCCATTATTAATTTAATTTTCTTAAATGTGAACATCCATAAGCGATCTTCCATGGATAGATTTTGCATGATGGCATCAAAGTAACTTTCATTAAGGTGAAATGGAAAGAATACACTAGATTATGGAAGGTTTCCAACCCTGTTTTAATTGTTGTCTTAGGGTCATGTTTGTGTTTTTTCATAGGAAGAAAATGAAGCTCAATGTCTCCTTGAATGTTTGGTCTGGTGTAGGGTGAGGTGTAGGAGTACCAGCCCTGATGATATTATGATTGTTGATGCCTCCCTAGAGGATAACTCCACTAGGATAACTCCTCTATTGAGTGATATTTCTGATTCTACCTTCTGACAATCTGATACTGTATCCTGCAGAGTAAGAAGGGAAGGAGATTATGGTGACAGTTAATGATTTCCAGGTTCTTGGTGAGCCTGCTTCACAAACCTCCCAGACCTGTATGAATTAATTATTCTAGATCTGGGCAAAAAATACTCACTGAATACTTGGCTGACTATCTATGCCATATTTTGGAAGGCAGAGGTTAACTTTGCAAATAAAATGTTCATTTTCTGTTGAAATAGATGGACTGAAGAACAGGTACCTCAGAAATTTTATCTCTGTGGCAAACAGAATTGTTGAAGCAATTGAACAGTATTATGGAGAAGTTGTGTGACTACAACCCTTCTTCAGTATATGAGGTGGAGTAGGGGAAAGGTTTTGCTGCTAATTTTTTTATTCATGCACTAGAGCAGCTCAAACATACCTTTGGATGTTGTTAGCATCAATGAAATTGGGCTTTAGAAGAGGAAAAAGACTATACTTCACCCATGAATAAAACATTTTATCTGATTGGATTGAAGTCACAAGAATTGTAAGTTAAGCAATTGTGTATCCATTTTTAACAATAATATTATAATTATGGTATTGAACTGTTAATGTTTAAAACCACTTCTATTCACTATAAAAGTGTTATTGGTTGGGAAAAGGTTAGAGTTCATTTTAGAGGAATTTGGCATGATGCTAATAAGTCCTTATATTTGATGCATTTAATAAGGCAAATTTGGATTTTGATGCATCTAAAGCTGCTGGAGACATCTTGGATCAATTTTTAAAAAGGCTATTCCATCTTGGTTTTCCTTTACTCCTTTATTAAGAGGCATTGTACCCATATTAGCATGTGTACTGATACTAACTATCTGCTTGCTTGTGATTTTCAAGTTGATTATGAACTGTTGATGCAAAGTTGACTCAGAGGAACATGGTATCAGGCACATACTGCTCTTAACCTTTTATAAACCGAGGCTGAGAGTCAATGAAATGTAAGGTCTTCTTGCCTCCAGTCAACCTAAGACAGGACTTGCATGATGGAAAGTATGAACTAATGAGAGGTAGATCTGGAAGATTAAAAAGGACAACCTAGGACAGGCACAGTCATCTGTCCAGTGGCAGAAGTTCAGGCATTAACAATTAAATTAATAAGGGGAAACTGTGGAGAGTCATAGAAGTGGATCTGTTTCATCCTGACTAAAGGTCAGAGAGTTCAGCCTATTTTTGCTCCTTCAAGACTATACAAGAGAATGTTTGAACCTAAGATGTGGCTACTGGATGTTTTGCCTAGAAACCAATATGTTTGACCAAAGTTGTGGCTAACTGATGTCCTGATATTCAAAAGCCAGTCAACAGAATGTTTAGACTTAGGGTGTGTTTGCCAGGTTTTTTGAGATATAAGGAGGTAATTGTACTTGCTTGTTCTTTGTATCTTGGAAGCCTTGTGCCCTATCTTTTGATTGGGGTATATAAGGACCTTGAGCAATAAACTTGTGACTGATCATAGTATTCATGAGATGCCCATCAAGACTCTATCTTTTGTTTCTCAACTATTTCTTCCTTTCATTCTCACTCATGCCTAAGAGTATAGATAAAAGAGGTCTGGTGAATCAGACTTATTTCCAAGGTATTAATTTTTTACAATGATCCACCTAAGTTCAGTCAGGTACATGTGTCCATGCTGTATGCTTATTTTCTTCTGTAGTAGTCCATGGTGGGCTTCTTACCTGGATGAACAGGCTATATGTCAACATTCTTGTCTTTCCTCAGGCTATGCTTCACTAAATATCTTGAATGAAATTTTGTAAGCAGATCAGCAACCTCCAATATTACTGAAATACCTTTCTTTATCTCTTTCTTTCTTCAAAGTTCTACTTTGAAAAAAAGTTCATTTTTACATTAATTACTACATGCTTCAAAATCTGTCCACAATCACCTGAATGTCTTACATTAGACTGAATAATTTTCTGTAAGCCTTTTTTTTCTGTGATGAATCTATGTTTTCCCTAAAATGTACCAAGAGGGATCTTTAGGCAGCACTTACTTTGTGATCATTCATAATGGATTAGCTCTCCCTATTATTTATGTATCTTCTAAAATTGCATAATTGAAAGAAAGAATTTTCCTGAGCAACTTATCCAAATCAATTTGATCTTAACAGAAGCACACATTTGTGTCAGACAAAGTTGAACTGTCCAAGAAGATACATATTGAAATACAAGAGAATGAGGCCTTCTGGAATCTTCCCAGTGTAGTTTGTTTTATCCTTTGATTTCTTCTATTTTTAAGGTTCAACTCTACAAAAAGAACTACAGGCAACTGAATAAAGCTAGGAAGGGAAGGTAGCCTTCCCCAGTAAAGACCAAACTAACTGAAGGAGCATATGGGAGGATTTGGAAAGAAGACAGCAAAGGGAGAAATCTTGAAATGGAATCTTCCAAATAAACAAAAAGGAAATAGGAGAGAGACACCAGAACTTTTAATTATAATATATATAATATAATATAATATAATATATGCTTTAGAGTTCTGAACAAATGGATAAAATGGGAATGACTAGTTATTCTTATTTGTTAGTTTTCACTGCCTAGAGCAAAATTAAGGTTTTTGTTCAAGACAGCTTGTAGTTACATAATCTGGAGCAAGGATCTATGATTCTATATTTTAATTAGGCTATCATTAGCCCCCAAAATATTGGATGCAGGATATTTACTCATTCTAGGTGACATTTATATTAAAAAGTGATGGCTCCTAGTTCATTATAAAAGAAGATTTCCTTAAAAGATAAAACTTCCAATTCCAATTGGGTTTTACAAAATATTTCTATGTTGAAAGAACTAGGAAAGTGTTCTAAAGTAATCTTACAAAGACAAATCTGAAGTATTGAGAAAGAAGAAAAATCTGTCTAAGTGTTCTAGTGAGAGGGTTACCTTTTGCCTCTCAAATCAACTTTTGATAAATACTTAACATTCTAAAACTTGGTTTACTTTATTTTGTTTTAGTTTATTGAGGTAGGGCTTTTCTGTGTATCCCCGGCTGTCTTGGAACTGTATCTATAGATGAGGCTGGTCTCAAAGTCATAAATCAGCCTGCCTCTGTCTTTGGAGTGCTTGATTAAAGGGATTTGCTATCACCTCCTTGGCTGAAAACTTTTGTCTATAGGATATTCAATCATCATATCACCAGAATCCATACTATTTTTCTGATGCACATTAGGTAAATATTTAGTGATCTTATGATTAATTAATAATGACAACAGGCACATTATTAAAACCAAAATGAAATGTGGAGATATGAATTATTAACATTATGTAAGATGTATATCAGAATGTAGTTAAACTTGATAGGCAATTTTGTTGCTACAAAAATGAACAAAATTGCTGTATGATTATTTTACTAACATCTCTAGTTAAAAAAGACTCACATGAGCTAAATTCAACATTGCCAAATACACTATGCTTTGCTTCACTATCTGTAAATCTCAGTTATATAATTTTAAACATACTATTGCTAAGGACATCTAGATTTATTTACAAGGAATATTTTAAAAGGTTGAGAACTTAAATATTAAACAGAAATCTATTTCCATTGTTTTGCAAAGCTAGTGTGAGGCAAAATTCAAAGTTTCTCTCTGCCTTTTCTTTTTATTTATTTATATTTTCAGAGGAAGGTAAAACTATTTATAGACAAGATGAAAGCCTGAGAATATCCATGTAATTTTTTTTGTTAAAAGTCTCTGAAATTTTCTTCACTGAGATAGTACAACTACTACCAGGCTTTCGAATTTCATGAGCTCTGAACACAGGAATCCTGGGTGAATTTCAATACCTTAGGTGACCATTGTTTCATCAATCTGATATCCAAGTGGAGGAGCATAATTTTCCTTCTGTACAATATCTCAGTATCAACAAGCCTCTCAATATGGGGTAATATAGTTTTTGAACCAATAAGTTGAAAAGGGTGAACAATGACAAGCCCTCTTATGTTAATTATTCACTAGGGAAAGCATGCCAGTAGAGAAGAACAAGAAGTCTGGGGAACAACTAGTGAAGTATGGCTAACTGCCCTTACTGCAGTCCTTTCAAATGTTTTAATTTCTGAATCATATTTTTGGGAGAAAAGGGGTTGAGAATCAGCCTATCTGATTTCTATGGTTTGGCCAACTTGAAACTCATAGAGTTATGGTAATGGACAACTATATGGATTAGCCAAAGCTGTGGAGGAAACCCCTGACTTTCTGTAGTGGCTACAATAGTAGGAAAACATGGTCAGCTTAGGAACTGATTTAGATTGTTCTGAAGCTTAAATCAATGGAATTATATAGACATGATTTTGACATTATAGACCTTTTGCACTATTTTGAAAAGTTTGTATCTTCTAGTATCTAAATATTTACCATTAAAAAAACATGATTATTTTCTTTTCTTTTTAAAAAAAGATTTTTTTAAATTTCTTTTAACTATAGTTGTTCAGAGGTTTTGAGTACCTGGATGTGGGTGTAGGTGGCAACTGGAACAGACATAGTGCATTTCCTGTGTAGCTGGACTGACAAGCAACTATAAGCTGCCTGGTAAGGGTGCTTAGAGTTACTCTGCAAAGGCAATATACACTCAGTCTCTGATCCGTTTTTCCAGCTTCCATGTTTTCCACACTGTAACAGAGTATGGAAAAAAGACAACAGACTCCTTCAAGTTCATAACAAAATGTTATCATCTAAAAAGAAACAAAAAGTAATAACCACATGGATCAGGTCTACTGCTACCATGCAAGGTGTTTCTCTTTTACTATGAAAACCATGTCCATATGGGGAGCAGTTCTAAGTTGGCATGGGGTTTAATTTTTTTTGTATTCTTTGAGGATTTCAAACCTGTATTCAAGGGAATATTGTGACTGCTTATATAATATTTCTCCATCCCTCACCCAGTTCATGAAGTGTCTACCCTAACATCTCCTGGTGTAACTTTATCTCATCTTTTTATAACACACTATTTTTTATTAATATTACCCATATGTCCATGTGTTTGAATCCTTCCATTGTTTGAAACCTTCTCTCAGCAGCTATTAACTGATAATAATTCCAGTGAGATGTGTGACCAGGGGATCATTTCCTACATCAATGAACAAAGTAGGGCTCTCTTGATCCTTGTATTTATTCTGTGTAGCTAAACACAACTGGTGTGAGTTCCTGAGTATAATAGTCATTACATGTCCAAAAGACAGCATTTAATATCATTCTTCTTCATGCTACAGCTACTAAATTATGTCTGCTTACTTTCCTGTGATGTTTCTTAAACATTTGTGTGTGTTGTATATTTACCAATAATAGTCTAAGAAAACTAAGCTATGTGAAATGTTGTTATCAAGTTTAGAGTTAGTGAGACCATAAGGTTGAATAATAAGGGTGGGACCATAAGGGTGGGTATGAGGGCAGTAAACTTAGAAAGAGGACTGTGTTATTTAACTCTATTATAATTAGAAATATGTTGAACATAATTCAAAATAAAATATTAAACTCACAATAATGTGAATTTGGAAATTCTTATGGATATTATGCACTGTTTCAGTTCACATATCATTTCAAAAGTTCTTCAACATACCAGAGTTCCTCATTTTTTAGTGCACAGATTGCTGAAAGAGTCTGTATATCCTTTATAACATAAACAAAAAATAATAGACAAATACTTATTCACATTTATGGCATTAGTTATGTCTTCCTGATTTTGGTATTGTTTCTGGGAATTGAGAAGTTAAATAGTTTGTATTAAATGAATTTGTGAGCTTTCAATTATTTAAGTTATACAGAGTGAGGAAATTCCAAGCCAACTATCTGTCCCTCATGATCTTATTGTGATAGGATGATTAAGACATCTTTACAGTCAATTTGCCATACCCATTTGGATAATTATGTTTACTTTCTCACAAATATTTTATTCAGAACTCTGATACCCTATATTTCTTTTGTCTAAACTAATGTAAATTAATTCTGAGGCTCTTTCTGTTCAACCTCATCTTAAGCAAAGGCACCTACCAATAAATTTCTCAACAATTTCTTAATATCCTAATTTATTTTCTTTGATTGATTAATCGATTGCTTTTTGAGACATGTTTTCTCTGTATAACAACTCTAGCTGTCCTGGAACTAGCTCTGTTAGACCAGGCTGGTCTTGAAATCTCAGAAGTCTGCTTGCCTCTGACTCCTGAGTTTTGAAATTAATGGCATGCAACACCACGACCTGACTAATATTCTTATTTAGTAAGGATTCTTTAGTGTATTGATAGATTCTATGACATGTGTTTAAACATGGATGATAGTATATTTTATAGGATTATGGTAAATTATTATGAAATAACACTTTCCTTGATATCACATTTCAGTACATTTATAATCACTTCATTTACTAAAAGCCATCTTCATATTTTACTTTAAGATGTCTGAAGTAAGCTTGGTATATCTAATCTTTGTTGTTGGCAGAATATTTAATTCTCCCAAATAATCCTTTTTAATTAACTTATAACTAGTTTTATTCTACATCTTTAATCATTAAACATTAAATGCTACATATAAATAGCATAAATGCATGCCATTTTACACCAAAGCACATAAGGATATTCTCAGGAAGTACCCTGCTAAACATGGACTTTAGTTTTGACTTCTAAACTAGTTTAGAAGCCATACCTTTGCCTCATTGCAGATCATGAATCACCTGTATATTACTATAATTATTAAAATATCAGCTATGTGCTTAGAAATGATGCCAAATATAAGTTTGGATTAAAAAGAAAAAAATCAAAGATGGTTAGTGGTTAAAAACACTGTCTATTTTTCAAGAAGATAAGGCCCCAGTTACCAATACCCACATATCTGCTAGCAACCATCTGTAACTCCAGGCCCAAGAAATCTTCCACCCTCTTCTGGTCTTCATCATCACTACTTATACATAATACACAGAAATAGAAATAGGTAAAATATTCACAGATATCAAATAAAATAAAATCTAAAATTATAATCAGTTGCTTATCCTGATAATTTTCTTTTTTCAATTATCTACTTCTACTAACATTATTGTCTTGAACACTTTGTAATATTATTCTGATGTATGAAAATTTTTGACTATCTGTACTCATTTGGAGTGCAGCATACTTGGGAGTAGAGTTTTGGAAGAGGAGAAGAACCAACATAGGAAAGTATACGTCTGAGTTTCAAGAAAAATTGAGAATCTCAGTTGAGGAGAAAAACCAAGCAATTCTTTTGCATTTCTGGTCCATAACATGGGTCAGACTGGAAAGACAGAACTTTGGCCATGGTAGCATTACCATCTTTCATGAATAAAAACCCTGATATTTTTGAGGCTTATCTGAAGTACAGAGAAATTACACAAGAAAAGAAGTGTGGGAATTGTGATGGAGACACCAGACTCCTTTCCTAGCTCTCCTGTCAGTACAGAAAGAAAGTTTTTGCAGGGGTTTTGCAGACTGAATAGAAAGTAGCTGTACTGTGTGATGTCTTGACAAGCTTGAAGCCATACTAGAAATAGATGAATTCCTTAAGTGTTATATAAATTGAGCTCACTTTAAATAGAGAAGTAACACAATTTATTATTACAAAATAGCCACCAAAGGCAGGTAACTTCAGCTTGAAAGATAAGATAAGCAAAGGCTGGAGATACAGATAAGTGAGAAGCAAAGGTCCTGGCATGGTAAAAGACTCTCAGTTTGGGCTTGAAGGCCACACAAACAAACAAACAACAAAGAAATATCAACACAAATCAAAAATATAAATAATATTATTTTAGACAAAAACAGTTGTAGTGGAAGGCAAAATGAATAAAAAACTGAGTTAGTAAAATGTTAAGTTTTGTTTTTTCATTGATTTGAAGCCCTAGCATTATCAATCTTTATTAATTTTGCATAAGGCAGAATAGTAGCTAAGCCATCATTTATAGTGCTATATAAGTTATTTAATACAGTTTAAAGTACAATATTACAAACCAAAATATGTGCAGTACTAATTACAAACACTTAAGGATATCATTTATGTTCTCACTCTTAAAGACTCTAAATAAGAAATAAAAAGCATTAATTACACACTCGGTCAGGTTATATCTTCCTTCATTATACAGAGTGTTATATCCTGAAATAGAATGCAATAGAAATAATAACACTTTTACTAGAGGTTAGTAATAGATTGAAATTAATATTGTTTTCTGCATATATAAAATAGCTGTTTTGTACAATAAAGGCTTTATAAAGAGTATGGTAAAGATTACTAAGTAATACATTCAGACGACTTGCTTAAAATAAGTGCAAAATTGCAATGGGTATAAAAATACAGTTGTTTCTAAAATGAGAAATTGTAAAAATATCTCAATTAAATATAATTAAAATGGTATGTCTAATACCCAAATAACTTTGGAAATATAATTCTTATACCATGATTTTAATTTTTGAGCAGGTTTCTACCAATGTGTAGGGAAAATCCATGAAGATTTTTAAAGTTGTGCCTTCATGGACACAAGCATTCTGTCTTTTATGTACCTATCAAATATAACCTTGAGAATTAATTGCTTCTCTTTGCATGTTTCCATTACTGGAGAAGATAAGCATTTACATCTATGTTTCAAACTGTAACTTTCCCCCAAGTTTTAACACAATATCTATCAGTCACACACCAAAAGAACTTCTTAAGGAGACTAAAGAAAAGAAATCAGGCTCTGAATTTTTTAGTTCCTGCCATTTTGCAACCTACAGTATCTTTATATTCCAACACTTTGTATAATTTGTGCATATGGAAAATATTTTGTCCTCAGATATTAGAAGAGAGTAGGCCATTGAGTATAGATGCTTCCCAGACAGCTGTATTAAAAACTTAAGTGAAGAATAGAAAAATGCGTTTTTAAAAATGACTCCTACATGGGTGTATTTTGATCTCCGTCAAGTGATTCAGTCTCAATTTAAGACATCACTGCTTTTTAATAAAATATATATTTGATTGAAAAGATGGAAATGTAGTATGAATGAAAATGTTCCTTATAGGATCATTCACACACTTAGTTCCTCTTTGGTGGATATGTTTGTGAGAGGTTACTGAACCTTCAGGAGTTAATGCCTTGCTAAAAGTATATCTCACTTTTGGTGGGCTTTGAGAATTTAGAGCCACATCCCACTTCCAGGTTATTGTGGAGAATATGTTCTCTTTGCTTCCTGCTGTGGCTTCCTTCTGCCATGCTTTTGTCACCATTACAGAATATGCTCCTAGATGCCTATACCTAAATAAATTCTTCCTCTTATAAGTATCCTGGGTCCTGATATTTATTCGATCATAACAACATCAAATTAACATAAATGGCCATCTCTTTTCCATGTTGATTTTCTGTTACATTATAAGATTCTTAAAACATCGACTTAAAGACCTAATTTTGAGTACAGCATGACTTTAAGATGCAACTGCTGGGTGGGCCACCTTGTAAGTGCTTGAGCCATAGAGAAAGCTTTGTTTAATAAAGGCAGATAATCTCCAAGTGATAATTCATCCTATCGCCCTATCACATTACAGAATAAATACTGCAAGTTTTACTTTATTTTTATAAAAGCAAATTGCAATTGCTTACTCATTTTTAACTTCTGGTCCATCATAAAAGAAAATGAAACACTCTAAGGTCATTGGATACTTTAGAATAGAAAATATTTGGTATCATGGTTAACTGAACATTCTGTAATATATGGTCACTTGATAATATTTTGTACCTGAACCAGAACTGGCTATCACTATCATACTGAGATATCATACACTTAAGTATGATGAATGAATTGTTCAGTTTCAGGGATCAAACATAAAACTTCATACCACTGCTCTACAGCAGTACCCAAATCTTATTTTGAAAAGTATCCTACTTATAATTGAGCTAACTGTTTAACATTTTAAGAACAATATTAAGTCAAAGTTTTGTAGCAAAATACTTTTTATCTAGCATCCCATCCTTTATAAGGTTACTCACTCTCAAGATTCTCACTTCATAAAGCTGAAGATTTCTCCTTTTCTTTGACAAGCTGTCTGAAGAGGTATTTCTGTCAAGACAGAATCATTTCCCACTTTGACATGGTTTATAGCCAATAATGAGCTAAAAAAATATACCATGGTTCATCAAAATGATGAACAGTGAAGCAGATAGAAAAAAGGCAACATTTTTTCCAAGGACATTGGGAAATTATATAACAACATTCAGAGACTCTCTGACTCTCTCTATGTTGGGTTTCGAAGAAACAGATGGGAATTATTCCTAAAACATTAAGGAAATTTGAAAAGCAGTGAACTGCATCTGCAAACTCTCATCTCTTTTAAGAATCTAATGACTTTAAAGGTGATTCACACCTTTAATCCTAGCATTCCAGAGGCAGGGGCAGGCAGATCTATGATTTTCAAGTCAATCCGATCAGAGTGAGTACTAGGACAGCAAGGGCTATGTAGAAAAAAACCTGCCTCTAAAAACCAAAACAAACAAACAGCAACAAAAACCCAAAGCTAAGATTTTTATTTTATATTGTGAAATAAAGGCAGTGAAGGTATTTGTTATATTTGTCCTGCTAAGTAAAATTATTCCAAGTATTCCAAAGTTGTAAATAAGAAAGATGCAGTAGGAACTGGGATGTGTGTTTCTGTAAGGAAGTATTTGTTTTATTTGTTGTTATTGTTTTTATTTTTATTTGTTTTTCTTTGCTTTGGTTATTTTTTCCCTGAGAGATTCATGTTCAAGAAAGAAACCTCACTAGATTACTTCATTACTGATTACTTCACCATTAAAATGATTATGAAATATGGTAAATTGCAAATGGCAGAAACAAAACCTGTAAACATCTCTGAGCATGCAATTTAAAGAAAACCCTGTTTTGTTGATGTTCGTCAGTGCAGCTTGTGATATTGCTCCAAATAGTGAATGCAGCCTGTCTTTTTTCCTGCTAACATTTGACACTGTGCCTTTTCAGCTGGAATAAAATAATGTACATCGTAAAATGATTTTATCAAGCAGAAGAATTTTTGCTTTCCAATTTCTCTTACCACCAATACTCTCAGAACTTGTTGGTATGCAGAATAAAAATTACAGCTTTGCTTCTTTCAGTGAAGATACAGAAACAAAAATTAACACTTTTAAAGTAGAATATAATTGTATTAATTAAATAAAACTACCATTCCACAAAACTTAATTCCTAGTATTCATGGAAAGTTCTATTCATATATTTCTTGAACACTACCTCAATTTCTCATTCTAGTTTCCCTTTATCTTTTCAGTTAACTAAATAAACAACCTTCTAAATGTTTGTTTGTTTATTTGACAGCATAATACTATACAACCTAAAATGTTGTGAAGACAGAGAAAACAAGAATTCAGACATGAAAAGAAGGAGTGTATTTGTAAACTTACAGAGAAGAATAACTATTCTAATGAAAATTTTACTAGATACCATTCCATGCGATATCTGGTGAAACTGTTATTTTTTTTTACCTTCAAATTTCTGAACAAAAGTCAAATTAAAGATGATGGGTGATGGGATAGCTTTCTGGGCAGAGAAATTATCAAGGCAGAATCACATTTAGATTGTTACATAGATATTACTGTCTACTTCAATTTTGTTTATAGCAATAATTATTTCAAAATATAGAGCAGGAAAAACCTAAAATATACAGTTTACCTGTAAAAGCATGGTTAATGCTATAGGTAAAAGAGGCATTGTTTCTGAAGGCATTAGTATAATTAAAAGGAAGTCTATTGTCATGAGGACAATAGAAAAATGCCTTGATAGCATCTCAGAAAATGATCCATCCCTAGGGATGCAGGCTCAAGGGTACAACAGAATAAACTCATTTGTAAGAGTTTCTTTGAGAGGAGAGACCTACTTCATGGTGTCCTGCAAGGAGGAAACCACATAGTAAGTTTCTTTCCCCAGGACCACTTCTCTTTGCTCAGTCCTACGGGCATTACAAGGGCACTACCACTACTTTTAAAGTGAGTCCAATTAATTACTTTTTAAGTGAGTCCAATTATTGCTTGAGTTAACAATTATCCTTGTCATCTTCCACATGACATTTTTTTTTGCAGAAATACGGAATGCAACAATTTCAGGTCAGGAAGGCTTCTATTCAGATTTTAAAAGAAAGCCTGGGAAGTTAATGTGACCAGGTCAGTTCTCAGCAGGAAATTTTTGAGAAGATGATAAGAGAGGCAATGAGGGAGAATACACTCTAGGATATTAGGTATGCCAGAAGCAAGGAACATCCTGCTAAGAACAGCTTCTGGCAATGCATGGAGGCAGCCTAAGAAAGCTGGCTTCAAAAGATGGGTTACAGAAGTATTACTATCTAAGGTCTTGAAGTTCATATCAAACTATTGTATTCTCTGGATGTTGTACATGGAGCCGCAGAATTTAATGTTTCAGATTGAATTTCATCTTTGTTTGGTTTGATCCTTACTTGCTATTCTCCTATTGTTCTGTTTCAGAAAGGCAAAACTTAATCTGTTGGATTATATTATGAAAGTCTATAACCTTATAAATGATCACAGCAAAGAGATTTTTTGTTTGTTTATTTCAGAGCAAATTTTGGGAGATTCAAAATGCACTAGAACTATGGCTGATAATTCTCTTGGAGATGGACTAAGTGCTTTTTTGGTCATTATGTGGCTTTGAGCCTCTAGGAGCTAAGGGCAAATTTTTATCATTTGAATAAAAGAAATCATCACAGAATAATGTGCTGTAGGAAGTCTTACAGCCAGTGGTTACCCACCCACTGGGGCATGGCCTCTTATACTATATAAGCCAACATAGAGCATGCATCTGTTCTCTTTCCAGTTGCCGGATTCAGTTTCTGGTCTCCATTCAAGCAGAGGATTATGATTTGTGAGTTTAGTCCTAAATAAATAACCATCTATTTCTCAATTCTGATCTAGTGTGGGGTTTCTTTTAAGCATCCTTCAACAATAATCAGTCGAAACATGTCCATATTTTGGGGTCTGGTGAAATCTATTACATTTCTGCTTCCACAATGAGGTGAATAATTCCTCTTTCACATTTTGTATCTTCATGTTGTTTAGTTTAAGCTCATGAAACCAAAAAGTCATGGCTGGGTCCGCTGAAACAATGAGTGAGTTATGTTATTTTTTGTTAAACTGTTCTGTAATTTGTTCCCAGTAATTACTAAGCTAGTATGAATCAACATTCAAATCAGCTTGAATGATTAAAGAAACAAATAAATAAAACGATGGCAATGGAAAATATCCTTTAAAAGATGGTAAAATCAAAACTTAAAATAATGTTTTGGATTTATGTTTAACAAATGAAACAGTGCAATATTTGGTATATTTGTCACTGAACAACATGCTGTTGGAACCTTAGACAGCATAGGCTCCTATAACACAATGAAATAGATTGAGTGACTGAAATATTAGGCACTTATTTTCTCAGGAACTTAAAGGAGAGTTAGTCCAATACAAGAGTGATGTCAAATTTTTCTAATGGTGAAAACCTTTTCCTAACCATGCAGTTTTCTTTGTGTTTCTTATATGGTCTTTCCCTTGTCATATTCTTGCAAATAGAGAAATGTATACATATCTCTTTTCCTCCTTCTCCTTCTCATTTTCCATTCCTCCTACTTTATTCTCCTCCTCGTCCTTCTTTCTTATCCTGGATCTCCTTCCTCCTTTTCGGCAACATGAGGGGCCCTGCTTGTTGTGGTTTCTGTCCTGCCCAGTTCCCCACAGCTGTTTAGCCCCAAAGAAAATCACACAGAGATCTCTATAAATTATAAAGCTGATTGGCCCTTTAGGTCAGGCTACTTATTAGCTCTTGTAGCGTATATTAGCCCATTATTCTGATCTATGTTAGCCATGTGGCTTGGTACCCTTTTCATTGGCGAAGATCACATCCTGCTGCTTTGGTGGTCTGGGCAGAAGTGGGAGAAATCAACTTCCTCCTTCCCAGAATCCTCCTGTTCTCATTGCATCCTTTCTACTTCCTGTCTGGTTTTCCCACTTATACTTCCTGTCTGGCCAATCAGCA